>PPHD01006711.1:0-24117 GCA_002909625.1 Bambusicola thoracicus
AGGGGAGATTCAGGCTGGACATTAGGAAATATTACTTCTCGGAAAGGGTAGTCAGGCACTGGAATGCACTGCCCAAGGAGGTGGTGGAGTCACCGAACATGGGGGTGTTCAAGAAACGTTTGGATATTGTGTTGAGTGATATGATTTAGCTGGGGAGTATTGGTGATGGTTGGACTGGATGATCTTTTAGGTCTTTTCCAACCTTGATAATTCTGTGATTCTGTATCAGAGGCTTTCAGATGATACAGCTGCAGAAGTTTGCAGTCCAGATCAGGACATATTCCTCATTGCTCCACTCAGAACCAGGCATGGTTTTGCTGTAAATTAAGATAAATAAGTGAATAACTCATAGCAGAATGGTACGTACAGTAAGCATGAATCTAAGTGTTTGAATCTAAATGAGTAAAACTGGCTTAAATTAAGAAAAGTGAAAAAGAAATCTTACAAAAGTTGAGCAAGCTTAAGAACATGAGCAGCAGCATTCATCATCAATTGCTACAGTTGCAATTGGCTTTCAGAAACAGTATTTAACTTTAGGATGTCTGTAACTTTGGAAGACTCAGTACTGTATTCCAAAGAAGGTACACGACTTCCAAATATCCTTCAAACCTTCCAACCTTAACCATTCTACAACTTTGTAAATATATAAAATTTGATCAAACTGATTAACCGCTGAAACTTCAGGAACAAAAACTGGAGTTATGTAGTGATCTATGGTTAAATAACTGCAGTATTGTTATCCTAATCTTTCTCTTTTGGAAAAAAAAACCAAACACTTATGATATTTATTTTCCAAAGGCATTCTATTTATTTTAATTTTTTCTAATGTTAAGACATAAAAAAAATTAAGACAACTTTCTAATTTTTAGGTGTTGTAACACCATTTTGATCGTATTTGGGAAAAAAAAATCAGTTTTCTATTAAGCTAAATAAGATAAATCACAATATATGCTGGCAAAAAAAGTCAGTATTTCTATTGTAAGTTTAAGTACAACTGGCATTCGTGCATACACAAAAATATACAGTGTTAGAGTTTTTCCAGTTCTTGCAGGCACAGAGATTTTCCATGTTTTCACACGAAGAAGTAAAATGGTCCTGTATGGAATCATCCTTAATTATGAGTAGGAGGAGCATATGCTTGCATTAATGAGACACAGCAAGTAGTGCCTTGTTAACTGACAGGATCCTCCTCAAAGTGACTAAATAGTTTAGATGTCTAATGTCAGGGAAAAAAATGTTAATTAAGCTTCCTCTAAAAGTCAAATCCAGTAACATTTTTAATGTATTTGTCATATATAATAGAGACATCTAAATTCATTAGACGTATTTGAAATCTTTGGCTGTTATTCATGAAGATTTGTTAAACCACTAGCAAAAACTTCAATTATTCTTTTTATCTAATCCGTTACATTCTCAATCCTCAGTCGTCTTATTTTACTGTGTTTATGAAGTGCTTTGAAGTAGTTTAAAGTTATTGCTTTGGATAAAAGCGTTTGTTTTATTAAAATTTCTCTGAAGTTACTGAGACATCAGAAATCCCATTTCAGTTATCCTCTTCTCCTTGTCTGGTTACACACACAGGAAAGTAGCATAAACTACTACATGGGGATGTCTCTATTTTTAAAACCACTGCCAAATTTGGGATTTCAAATAATTGCCCTAGAACTGCTGGCCACATAAACTGTTTGAAACCAAAACTTCATGCTCTTAAGATATGCGATAACTGTAATTCTAGGGAAATTGATTTGAAGGTATTTCACCGAAACCTCTGTAGTTTTAGAATCCATATTGAAGTTCATTGAGCTGCGTCATGGTGCTATGGATAGAATATAATGACATGTGAGCACCTTTAAGAATTACCCTTTCATCATAAGGTAGGAAACCTGTTACTTTCCTTTGTTATCAAATCCAGAAATAAATTATCCAAAATGAATTTGTGATTGAGACCTACTCACTGAAGATATACACTGAATTCTGTTCTCTCTTTGCTGTGATGATCACACTACTGTATTATTCCATATTAAACTACATGTAAAACTTGAGTACAACATATGTCACAAAAGTATTTGATCCTGGGAAAAGACAACTGCTGAGAAAATGTAATAAAGTCTCAATTGGCCCATAGATTGATAGACTACCATATTTATGAACTTCATTTAAAGGTTAAATTTAAAAAAGCAACAAATATGATTTGTCTTATTTAAGTACTCTTCAAAATGTAGAGATGAGTTGTTAAAATATAGAACAAATAAGTATTATAGTGTAACTGTGTGACATGGTAAGCAAGAAAGACTGATATGTGGGACGGTGTCTCCTGTGTAGTCATTTTTTCTGAGCTGGATTCAGTTTACTGCCATGCTGAAATCTCAGCACTATGCAGTATTGTAGTCTATTGTGCCTTTTCTTTAAAATCATCACTTCCCTCATGCAGGTTGGGATCTGTCTACAAGTTATAATGCATGTTTCAGATATAAGAATGAAGAAGTAATCAGGACTCTGTACTATAGAATCAATAGAAATTAGTACTCAGAACAAATTCAGACACATAATAGGTGGAGTCTGCTTTCCAAAGCAATACACATCCATAAATGCAGTCTAAGTTAATAGGAAAATTGACTAAAAAGTTGAGACTTTTAATCATAAGCAACAATACAGTAAAAAAGAGCAGTTACGAAATGCTTTAATGAAGTGTATTTCAAAATCAAAGGCAAAAATGAGTTCAGGGTAATCTAGAATATCTGCTGTCCACTCTAACCATTTCTGATTTGAAGTCATTTTTTATAAACTATTAAAATAATAGCTTATGCAAGTATATCAGTTTTTCTTTTCAAGCATCTATAAAACTTCTCTTTTCTTCCCCTAAGGCTTTCCTGCTATATTCTAGGTTCATCCATTAGAAACTGACAGGTTGACACTTTGGGTATTGTGCATCTGAAAATGTAGGCTGATAAACCAGTGCCTTGCTACCAAAACCCCAGAGCACTGCAGAAAAACACAAATGAACATTGACTTTCTCATATTAGCACCAGGGCATCTAAATGCTTCAGTGGGCTTTTTCTGATCATTCCTTTTTTTGTAATTAATAGATGATTTAGGAATAACAGTTAAAAATCATGAAAGATAAAAATGTGTGATAATCACTGATAACGGCTATAAGCCTGAACTGTCAGTTTGTTGTCCTGCAGTTCCAAAGGAAAGATAGTGTCTGACCACCACTGCACTCATGAATTACCAGTAATTTAGTGCTGGCATCGATGTATGAATAAGAACATAAGTCTTTTATAAAAAAATAAATGATTTGCTTCAGTATTGAAGTACTATGAGGAAGTAATACTGAACTGTAACACAAATGAACTTGCATAATCATTCTGGATAAATGAATGCAACTTCATTACCTTTTTTGTCCTCTGTAGGAGAATGAGAATACAGGGAAGGGCAAAATCCTAGATGTTGATATAGTTGCTATAGTAATTTTTTTTGGCATTGCAAACAGTAAATAAGTAATTCTAACATGCTAATGTAAAACTTGATTTTGAGGGTATAAACTTGAATTTTTGTCTGCAAAATGTGTGAACAGTGTGGAACATGTAAACATAAGTACATATACATTTTTAACAAGTTAATGGAGTTCAGGCAGTGATGCCTCAGATTGTTGATTACAAATGTTGAAGTTATGTAGAGGTTGATAGGATGTGAGCAATTCCCCTGCCATATAAAATCCACTAATTCTTATCAGACTCAGGTGCAAGTGTCAGTATAGTTTGCCTGTCAAAAGGCACATCCTGACCAAGCTTTCTTTACTAGGGCTGAGGGTGAGTGCAGCCGAGGATGGCCCCATTGTGCTGCTGGCTGTGAGGAGACCATAATTAGGGTTGAGCCATGCCCATGGATGCTGCCTTCAGCCAAGTAACCCAATGTCAGCATGTGGCAAGCCCAACTGAGGGTTCGCAGTACTGCTTACTGCTGGGCATTACTGCAGCATCCATGGACGCTGCTTTCAGCCAAGGTCCCAGCACTTGTTCCATGGTACTGTTGCCGGTGCCTGGCCATGGCCCATAGTTTGGGGACTGACATTTTGGCCTGGCCTCAGCCTGCTCGGGTGTCCCTGGTTTTCATCACCAGTCCTGGCCTCTACCTCCTGATGTGCAAAAGCAGCCTAGACCTCACCACAGAGTCACCCCAGCACCCAGTATGACTACCCCGGCTCTGCCCTGGCAGTATGTAATTTCTGTTTTTAACATTTATGATATTATACACTTTCAGCAAATGATTCTAGGTAGGGAGTAATGAAACCTAAGCTGTAGATCTAAAAGCTACATATGGCACTTTCCACACTTCAGAAAATTAGAAATGCACTGTGCTCTTCCTGATAAATGTCTGTACCTTTTCCCCAGTGTTCATGCTCCCTTCTCAGTCATTGAATTTGGTTTCAAAGAATACCTCTTTGTTATTTAAGGTAACTTTAATTAGCGCTTACATGCTTAGGTATACACACTCCAACTGGCTGAAATCATTCTGCTTTCATCAGTGAGACAGATGCTATTGTTTGAAGGTGAGTGTTTGGCTTCACTTTATTATGACCTGTACAATGAGCTTAATTTGAAAGTGGAATTAGGCTGAAATGACCAGATGTCCTGATTTAGCTGACACAGCTGAGAAAATCATGGAGTGAGTCCTCCTGGAACATGTTCCTGGGCACATGAAGGAGAAGAAAGTGATTTGGAACAGTCAGCAAGGATTTACTGAGGGCAAATCATGCCTGACCAGCACAATTGCTTTCTGTAATGAAATGATGGACTTGTGTATGACAGGAGAGCAGCAGATGTCATTAAGCTCAGTTTTAACAAGGATTTGAACAGAATCTTCTCAGTATTTTTATTTCAAAATTAGAGCTTTTTTATTTGAATGAGTATAAAACTACATTAAAAATCTGTCAGGATGATCATCCTCAGAGAGTAGTGTTTAATAGGTCATAGTCTAGCTAAAGGCATGTAACAAACAGAGTGCTCTAGGGTCTATCTTGGGACTTGTCCTATTTATCATCTTTATCAGTGACCTGGAGGAGGTGAATGGACTGTACTTTCATCAAGTTTAGAGATGACACTCCAGAGCGTATGTGTGTATATGTCAACAGGAGGATGAATTGGTGATATTCTTGAGTGCAGGGCCGTGATCCAGAGGGATCTAGACAGGCTGAAGGAATGGGACAGTAGGAACCTGATGAAATCCAGCAAGGATGACCATGACAAATGCCAGGTCCTACTTTGAGAAGCAAGAGCCCCCTACAGTGGTGCAAACTGGGGGGCAGCTCTGTTGAAGATGCCCTGGAGGTGCTGGTAGCTGGCAAACTGGGAAAGTGCTGGCAGCACAGCAGGTTGAAAGCATCCCACATTGTGCCAAGGAAAGTAGCTGTTTCACCTTCAGCATTAGAGTAAGGCCTTTGGTTTTGGATGCTCTCTCATTTTATTTGATTTATTAGCTTCAATTCCAATTATATTGTGTTGTCTCACATTCTGCTATCGTATTTTGTAGATTAGTTTTCTCCCTTACCTCGTTGCTGCTGTTTTGCTTTTTTAGGCCCATCTCCCCACTCTTCCTCTTTCCCCCTTCCCCTTAATTTCAGGGTGTGGATTTGTGAGTCTCTGCCCTGTCTCATTTAGTCATAGAAGCAGGCTGAACCAGGCCTAGAACCTATGACAGAGGATAAGAGTCAACAGTCATAAATGTTAATAAGAGAGAGGCAATCTGGATAAAAGGAAAACCTTTCTTCTCATGTGGGCAAGCAGTGGAACAGATTTTCCAGGGCAGTTTTTTTCATCTTGATTTTTGGAGACATTTTAGGACAGAACTGGATCAAGCCTTGAGCAAACTGATCTGATCTCATAGCTCAGCATATTTTGAGTAGAAGGCTAGACTAAAGGCTTCCTGAGCCCCCTTCTGATTTGAATTATCTTGTGGTGCTATGATCCAGTTTAAACAGCATTCCCTATATTCTAACAAATATTTGTCACTCCTCCTGTGCTTCTAGCTAGGAATGAAGGGTTTATGCTCTCATATATAGAAAGTAGGGTCCTGGGAAATTAGCCATTTATGGCATAATGCAGAGAATCCCAGTTTCTGGATTCAGTTGTGACTTCTTTTGCAGGCTATGCAGTCTTAAGTAATAGCCTTTTCACTGATAACGGCATCAGATCAAGTAATCTAATGTAGTGCAAAGGCTTTCCCTAATATCGTCCATAACAAAAGCCTGACCTCTGTATCACCATAAGTTAAAAAGCCATTTCTAGGAACAAATTCAACTGTATTTAAAGGGAAATAAAAAGAGGTGACTCCAGCCTATGAATGGGACACAGAAATAATACTTAGATTCTGGGAAAAAGCGCTTACAATAAGGAGAAATCTGAAGAGATTGTGCATTAGAATGTAAAAGTGTAAAATGCCCTGCTAGGTCAGATTGGTGATAGAGCTAGCTTATGACCCCGATAGTGCCAAGGGTTGATGCTGTTCATTGTTTTGGGTGAGCAAGGGATCTTAAACACATCTTGTGGGCTATTCCCCTTTTCTCCTAGCTTTTGTACTAGGATGTGAGGGAGTACATTTATAGCTGCTTATTCCAGCATGTATTTATGGACGTTCTGTGCAGGAATTTTCTTTGTAAACCCACTGGTATTTTTTGTTTCCACAGTAATCTCCTACATCAGCACTGCTGACAATGCTGTGTAAAGTACTCCCTTTATTTGTCTTTAAGAGAACTTCTACTAGCATTGAGTGCCCCTGGAGTATTTTAATGAGGGAGTTGGTGAGTAGCAGTTGTGTATTCAGGTTACTAGTTGTAACGCATGCATATTATAATAGTAGCGTATTTAAATATATTAAAATTAATTATAGTTTTTAATGTGAAGATGGGGATATTATCAGATATAGAGAGCTGAATGAGGATATTTTTAGTAAAGCTGCATCCTCTGAATCCTGAAAGATTATCAGATTCTTGTCTTAATGCTTCCACCACCTGCAAGCTTATATATTAATACTGAACAGGGAAGAATTAGAAAGGATACAGTTGTCGTAGCAGTAGAGTGCATGAATGGTAGCTTACTATCCTAGTATCAGTAGCATTAGGAAGACTTCAATGCTTTTATTTTTGGCAGGAATCTTAAAGAAGAAAGCCTGGATAGTATCTTTGAATTGCCCTAAGAAATTGGTAAAACTGGCCAGATCATAGAATCATTAAGGTTGGGAAAGACTGCTAGGATCATCTATTTCACCTATTGACCCATGAACACTATGCTTGCCAAACCATGTCCCTCAGCGCCACGTCTACCTTTTTTTTTGAACGCCTCCAGGGGCAGTCGCTTCACCACTTCCCTGGGCAGCCTATTCCAATACCTTACCACTCTTTCTCAGAAGAAATTTTTCCTAATATCCAACCTAAACTTCCCCTGGCACAAGTTAAAGCCATTACTACTTGTCCTATCATTAGTTATCTGGGAGAAGAGACTGCCCCCCCCACCTCCTTAGTATCTCCTTTCAGATAGCTATAGAGAGTGATAAGGTCTACCTCTAAGTCTCAGTTCCCTCAGCTGCTTCTCATAAGACTTGTGTTCCTAACTCTTCACCATCTTTGTTGTCCTTCTTTGGACATACTCTAGAGCCTCAGTGTCTTCCTTGCAGTGAATGCAGCACTCAAGATGTGGCACCTCACCAGTTCTGAGTAGATAATGATGATCACGTTTGTAGTCCTGTTGGCTACACTATATCTGATACAAGCCAGGATGCCATTGGCCTTCTTGGACACCTGAGCCCACTGCTAGCTCACATTTAGCTGGCTGTCAGCTAACACCCTGAGATCCTTTTCCACCTTTCTAGCTGCATCCCACTATAAGGAAATAAGTTTTTCTGTGACTTTCTTGAAGAAACAGGGTATTGCCTCAAAATTAGAACTGGAATTAGAATGGAATAACATTTATCAAAATGAAGTTTTTTTTTAAAGACTCCCTCAGTCCAGCTGAAATAAGTTCACCTTTTAAAAAAATGGCAGTAAAAGAAAACAATGTGGCTGTGTTGCATATCAGTACCACATTAACAAGAAATAGAGCTTAATGTTACATAACTTCAAACAGGGAGGTCCACAACACATTGGTTAAAATCAAACTTGGTAATAAAATTCTCTTGTTCTTTTTTGAATGTTCCGGTGATGGGAAAAATGGTTCTAGAGATTGTCATGGATAAGGAAGACAGATCTTCTCTCTTTAACTATTGTCAAAATAATAAAGAAATATCCATGAGACCTTTCAATTCTAAATTGTGAATCATGATACAATTGTCCCCCATAAAACAAAAGCATAGTTAACAATGCCAAGCTAATTCTGATTCGGAACCATGGTAGCTGTATTTACATTGAACCACAGTCTGATGTGATGTGACTTTGGAGTGTGGCATCATGCAAGTTTTGCACTCTTGCTTGAGCTGGCTAACTGAGAAACTTGGTGGTTGACTTCAGAAAGTGGGCGTGAGCACAGTGAGCAGCTGTGAAACAGTGGGTCTCCTCTGTTGGTGCAGATTTTTTTACAAACTCAGCATGCACTGCTGGTGGAGTTGCATAGCCAATGGTAGTGACTATGTTTTGTACTTGAAAATTTGCTCTATTGGATAGCATTATTGTGTTCTTTGTATCTACTGTAGTTCCTGTGGAAATAAATAAGAGCTGTTACTTTTGGAGAGACCTATATAAAAGAAAGGAGGTTTAGATTAGATATTAGGAGGAAACTTTTCACTCAGAGTAGTGAAGCACTGAAACAGGATGCCTAGAGAAGTTGTGGATGCTTCATCCCTGCATTCAAAGCCAGACTGGATGAGGCCCTTGGTGGGCTGGTCTAGCTAGTAGGCAGCAGCTGTGCCCAGGGCAGATGGGTTGGAAGTAGATGATTTTTAAGGATCCTTCCAACCCAGGCCATTCTATGAATCTGTTAGGGTCTGATTTTATCAGAGCCGTAGTTGTCTTTAAGAGAATGTTTTGGACCTTGTTTAACACCAAATTCAGCATTAATTTACTACAGTAAGATAATTTTAGTGCAGACTTCTAAGGTAATTGATTAATATCTTTTTTTTTCTGTTTGAATTGCTAAATAAAATTTGAGATGATATATCTTGAAGCACAAAAACAGCAGGTTCAGTTGAGCATTATGCTGATGGACTTATCTTTTTCAGCTTCTCTATCACAACTTTTATCCCCGTATCTTTCCCTACTGTTGACATTTTTGTGTATACGTACAGACTGCTTCATATGTTCTGTGGCCACTGAAAACTTTGTGGAGAAATGAATGCTGCACTCACTACAAGCTAATAAGCAGTATAGTAAGTATGTAGAGTGCTGCAGTGGTATGTGTTAGTAGCCTGTCAAAATGTGTGTTTATTTAACTCACATTCCTTGCTTAATTGCTGTCCCATAGAAATGGTGCAAATAATATTCCTAGGAGAAAGAAAAACAAATTAGAAATCTTTCAGATAGGAATTTGCTCCTAAGAAAATTCAAAACATGTCAATAAAAACAGAAAAGATCTATAAAATAATACTTTAATAAACTTCAGCGGCTTTTTTTTTTTTAGATAATGCCAGATACTGGATTGGGTGGTTTTTTGTTACACAGAGAGAAATGTGTTATTTATGAACCGCAAAAGGAGGTCTAATATAACATTTCTGTGGCCAGTAACACAGTTACCTATTATGGTAATAAAAAAATGTAATACTACTTTCTAGTACTGAAACATTGTCTATCATTCATCCATTTTCTTTATTATATTTATATGTAGATATATTTTGAGTCTCTATTTATGTATATCCATATACACTTCGTATATGGAAAATACTCTTCTTCTGCTGTATTAAAAACCAAACAAAAAACAACAACAACAAAACAACCCTGAACACATTATTTCATAGACTAAATTAGTATTGCTTTCTGGGAAGGAGAGATTCTACAAGACAGTACTATAAATTTCTAGCTGTCTTACTGTGTTTCTGGAATAGCTTTTACAGGGGTTACAAATGCTATTAGCAGTCAGTACTGTCATAGAATCACAGCTAGGGTAGAATTAGGAAGTCTTCAATGTGCTACCACTACTAACTTTAAAATTGAGACTTTGTGAAACAACTTTTAAGTTAATTTCATGTTAAAATATGCTTTTCAATACCAAAAGAAAAAAAAAGTGTCTTTCAGGGTCATTGGACCTGTATTTCTTAAGTAAAATATTGAGTCCAAGAAACTGTTGTGTAATGCATCCTTATGAAGGATGATAGTCTACTCAGAATAATAAGTTAGTAATTTATATTTTCTGCTAGTCTCCTGTGTAGGACTAATTCTACCTGAAGGACATATCAGCTATTATGTCAATAATGCACCACATAGATGGATCCTTCTAAACTAATGGCAGATCTTTCATTTGGGTAAAAATTGTCTTAAAATCTGTGCAACTATTAGCATTCCTGTGGATCTCATATCACAGCTCTCTTCAGTAATCTTAGTAGACCCACTAAGAGCAGCAATGCCATAGTATATGATTGATGTTGGGTAATTAAAATTTTATCAGACTAGTAACCAAGTTTGGTAGGCTGCAGAAGTTATTAATGTTGACTCAGGGACCTATTAGTGTATGGTTGAATCTGTCTATAGCAGCATTGGCATAGTAGTTATTAATAGCTTGGACTTATTTGATGGCTGTGCATGGCTTGGGAGTCCTCTATTGACAGAACTGTTGCTGTTTATAAAATGACAGATTAAAATAAAGCAGTAGCATTCTTATTTTTAATGATGAGTAAATCTTGCTGCCCGCTGCTGCCTCTGACAGTGTAAGATAAGCCTGAAGGTGCATTTTGCAAAAGACATGAGTTCTTTACATGAAGGTGCTTGTCACCTAAACCCCTGATTATACGGGAACACCTTGGCTTCCAAAAGCATAACTAGCAAGAAGGAAAAACAGTAATTGCTTTGTTGACAAGTATTAAACACTAAGCTAATATTAATTTAGTATGAAGCTGAAAAATGTTAAATCCATTGATCCAATACAGAAGTGCAGTCATAAGTGAAAAAGCAGTAAAAATTTTGTAAGTAGACAGGCAGTACAGATATATGCATTCACACACACGTGTGAAACGGGTATCAGGAGAATTGCAATCCCTATCCATGTTGCCAGATATTCTGCTAATGCTATAAGCCTTAAAATCTTTCCTTCTGTTCCTAACTATTTTTCTTGGCAGAATTTTTTTCTGATCTGCAATCATGATACTACCAGTAGATCTTGTTGGTTTTTTTGTTTTGCTTTAAAATTTAAATAATCCCTTGTTTTGTCTTAGCCTGCAATTGTATATTTTCTATACATATACAAGGTGTGCTGGATTACTTACGTATCTTGGGCCAGAAAAAAGAAAAAATAAAAAACTGGTATTGTATCTCATAGTGATTTCTTAGTCAAGAATTTTAGCGTGTCTGGCAATTTTTTAAAATAAAGGATATTTGCTGGTATAGAATTTTGTCACCAGCGCATTACCGGAATTAATTTAGACCTCACAGGACTGTCTGTATTATCATACATTCTCTCATTTCTCTCGGCCACAATTTAGAAATTTTGTTCAAAGTGATTACAGTTACAGATGAGCAAACAAAGGCACACTTTTAATGAGTGTTTATTTTCATTTGTTTTTTTATATTCCATGTCCTTGCATACTTCTAGATGGTATGTGCTAGTTACACTCTATAGTAGTGGGAGTTCAGTACGTTTCACCAATTTTGACACTCTATCCTTTGACTTAACCTTCATATAAATATGCAAACACTATAACTAAATGTATCTGAAGCTTTCAGCATGTGATCATATTTCAGCATTTGTCTTTGGAGACGTTAATAGGGTTATTAAGCAACAAAATTATAATCAGCAGTTTTAGAGGTCACTCATTATACACAGCATAAATATTTCATAAATTCCCCACTGTTTACAGATATAATATTCTGAAAAGAAAATCCAAACGTTCACTATCTAATGTAGCCAATCTAGTTTGTTAATGCTTGTTTTTTTAAAAGCTATCTATATGTTTATGTAAATTATAACCTCTACACAGCATATTTTCTCAGCATGGTCCAGCAGAGTGTGTCATAATAGAAGCTCTAAGGATCACTGCTTTCAAATTAGACTACTTTGATGGAAAAAAGTTAATTTCAACTAAAATTAAAACATGTCAAAAGCCAACTATTCCAAAATTAGCAAATTTTAGTGCATTGCCTTTTGTGGTTTTTGAGGTATTCACATTTGGTTACATGAATGATGCAGTCAGATTCATAATTTTCAGAAAAGTGTCCTGTATGGGAATTTAATGGTTGAAATGTTGGCATGGAACATGAGTATTTAGTGCAGTGTTTGAGTATACCTGGATGGCAAGTATACTTTGTTGCACCTTTACCAGTCTGATAACCAGCTGCTTGCTTTGTCCCAGCCCTGGCGTAAGACTGAGAGATAGATGCTTAAATTTTCCTGCCAAGATTTAAAAGTACCTTTGGTGTATAAATGGGAAAGACGGTGTGATGTCTTCTGAACAGCTACTCAATTTGGACTAAAATCCTGAGGACTAAACCTACTGTGGAGAAAAAAATCAATTTATGCTATTAAAGCTATAGTGTAGTAGGATAACTGAAGACACATTTCCTGAATTAGTGCATCACTATTAAAGAAGGAGTCTGTGCAGTCTTGGTTGCCTGATTGAAGCCCTGTGGAAAATGCATCAAACTCATGTTTTCTTGATTTCCTGACTTTATCATCTATATTTGCACTGTAAAGAATTTGAGAACCAAGTATTTCAATGCTGCAAAAATTTGTAAAATGTAACAAAACAAAATAAAACAAAAGGTAAAAAGATGCAAACCAACCAACTGCATGTTTTTGTCTCAGGGTTGTGGAGCATGCTGGAGTAGGACCACTGTACAGTGTGGGTCTCCCATTTCCATCTTATTCAAAACTCATTCTGATAAAGGAAATAAAAAATTTAATGCATTAGACTTCTTTAAATTGTTAAATAATAAGGAATTATGTTTTGAAGAGAGGAACTTTGACAAAGTTAACTTTTGGTGAGGTCCAGGGATCAGGATAATTCTGTGTATAATATAGTGCTGTCCAATTCAATCTAATTTTAATAGTTTATTAGGCAACTGCTCTTTTGCTATGATAAATGCGTTCTACAGCTCATAATGGAAATCAGTTGTGCAGCCATCTGTGGCATGAGACACGCTAGTCACTCCAGTGCATGCATGATTGGGATGGTTGTTTATTTCACTAAGAAGGGTCCTAGAATTGCATACTGTCATAGAAGTAACTCTTGTCTGATCAACAGATGTCACATTTGTGTTCTTAAATCAAATTTGTCCTTTTTCTGGGCCCTTTAAAAAATCACTATAGCTTCCAGAGCTGAAATGAAGACCAAGCATTTCCAATCTGTAGTGTAATGCACAGTTAGTCTGTCTTCTTTTTAAATGAACAGCTTTGTGAAAATAATTAAAATGCATGGATTGTGCTTTCACCAGCAAAATTTTCTTAGTTCTCTACTGAGCTTATGTCAAGTTTCTATTTCTTTTTGTATATGCTGCTCAATATTTAAGAAAATTATCAGAGAAAGTTGACAAGGACAACAGCTTTTACTGAAGTAATTTGACTGAATCTGTTCAACTGCACATTGTTCAGTAACTAGCCATTTTGAGTCAAATTACTTATTTAAATGAGCGGAGCAAATGCTTGCTCAATTTAGTTACATACTATGAAATTTGTACATTGAGTTATTCATTCTAGTGAATAGTTTGCTGAAGACTAACATTCAAATAGCATTTACCATTATCTTGTTAATAGGCCTTACTGCTTTAAATCTACTAAGAATGCAAATAAATGATAATTCTGCACTCATTAAGGAAATCTCCAGTGACTTACTTTGGTTAAATGTTCCAACAGGCATGTTTAGCACTTCTTTTGGGGTTGGTAAAGTTCCAAAAATCTGTAAATTAAAGTTCTGTGGAGTGCTATAAAATATGCATAATGAAGCCCTGGATGTAAATTAAGAAGATTTATATTGGAGCATTCTGCTTACGTTATTCAATCTGAATGCTTCACAGGTTTTTATTAAGTGTCTCAACTGCTCTTTTTCTTGAAATTCATTTTGAATAGTCACCATGGATTCATTGTTACATTACTTAGTTCCCACATTATAGATTGAGTTGTTCTTTTTAATCTATATATCATCCTAAAGTTTTATTGCATTTTACTTCTGAAGCCAAAGTACTCCATCTGTAGTAGCAGTACACTGAAGTTGCATATAGTTCTAAGTAGTTATAATAGAGCTGAAATCAACGTTTATGTGTATTCTTCTGCTTAAATCTCGTGCATGTGTGAATCATGCTTCTGATTTTTCAGAGAACATTAACTGAAAAAAGTTGACTTCCAGGGGTCTTTAAATGTTATTTGTGAAAATAAATACAAATTCTCAGGTAAAAATGATCCCTGCATGACTCTTCTCTGCGGCTTTTCAGAAGAAAAGAAGCTTATGTGTGGTGTAGTTCCAACCAGAACAGTAGATCCAACATTTTGTGGAATTGTTATATCACCCTTCAGTAAGTATAGGGCAAACTTTTTGTGGTGTATGTATTACATAGCCATTCTTGCTATGCTTTATTTTTTCAAAATTTTCCATACAATTTCATTAAAAAAGAAAAAAAGAAGAAATAATACTTATGTGCTATTCTGCAAAAGATCTACATTATTATGGATAACTTCATTTGATCACCAGAGATTATTAAATGCCTTTGGAAATTAGAGCCAGCTCAAATTGGTAAACTGTGTGGTTAAGAAGAATAGAGAAACAGATTAGTATTTGAGCTTTTGGATCATGTTATGCTATGATGATGGAGTACATCTAGAAACAAGGCTGTGATGAATATGAGGGATATTTTTTACAAGAAACTGTATATAAAGCACTGCAGATTGAGAATAGAAGTAAAAAAAAAAAAAAGATAAATGATGAAGATGAAACAATTTAAAGTTGTATAGCTACACCTAAATTTGCATGTTTATCCACACATTCATTCAGAAATGTTCTGTATTCTGTTAGAGGATTTAGTAGAGGGAAAAGTCAAAACAAATTAAATTGCAAAATCTACCAGATCCGGTTTGATTCAATCTGACATCTCACAATACACATATTGATGAATTTTTGGAAGAAGTTGCACTCTTAATAGGTGGTTACTGGCATAGTGCCAAAATGGTTTGAAACTGAGGTATATGAAAATGGATCGTGTGACACTGTAGGCAGGATATCAGTAGACCAGGGCTATGACAAGTGCGTAGAGAACACTGCATTATCTTAGAAGACATTATGTGAGACAGAGTTCTGATTCTGATAATATGGATTGGGTTAAATTTTTTTTGCTCTAAAATTGTGCTGACAAGGCAGACAAAGGAGAATTTAGATTTTATATTTTACAAACAAAACTTAAAACCAAAATATGAGCATTATGACAAACACGGTTGAAGGGAATTGTGATCACTTTACTTTGGTGGGACATGGAACTAAGTGAACTGTACCAAATTCACCAAGTTCCAGGTGGTTTTGTAAAGTTCAGGCCTGCAAATTATATACCAGGTAACAGATTGCAGTTTCTAAAAACACTTTCCTGAAATCTATGGCCATTTTCCCCTCTAAGGCTTTTTCAGAGATTCTCTCAGTTTTTCTCACTCTTCTCTTCCAGCTACTCTTGTACAGGAGTTTTTCCTTTCCTTAAGTCTGCTGTCTCAGAACCACCCACCATCTCTCAGGGCCCAGCTCTGCAGCACATCCCTTTTGGAGCAGCTGGAACTGGCTCTGATCTGACATGGAGTAGTGCTGGGCTTTGCAAACAGATACCACCCATGTGTCCCCACTACTATCAAAACCTTGCCATCTAATCACAATACATTCCTTTCTCTTGCTACTATTGAAAAAAGCCTGGCTCTGTCTTCTTTACACCCTCCATTCAACTATAAGCCAGCCACCCTCCCCAAGCTACCTCCTGTCCTTCTGAGCAGTCTAGCTCTCAGCCTTTTTGCATAGAATAGGTATTCCTGGCTCCTAATAATTTTTGTGACCCATCACAGGGCCTTCTCCAGTATGCCTGTGTCTACCTTGCGAGCAGCGCGGAGTCAATCCAGGACTCTGGCTCACAAATGCTAAGAAAATAGCAAGATTATCCGTCTCCTCTTAATGTAGCCAGGATACCCTTAGCCTTCTTTCTTGCAAGGGCAAATTGCTGACGTATGCTTGCATAGATGTCCACCAGGACTCCCAGGTCCTCTCCTGCAAAGCTGTTTTCCAGCTCAGTAGTCGCTATAACATGGGGACATTTTATAATATTTATATTTATAACATTCTGCCAAACATTATATACCTAACAGTGAGTAAATCAGACTCTTTAGAACAAGCTTGTGTCTTTGCAGTGTTTTCCGCAATACGCTGTTGCTGTTCCTCATACAGAGAGGTAGAAACTAATGTAAGATCTATTTAGTAGCAAAGTTAAGCAACAATAGTTCCCGATGTTACTGCAGATTGTTATTAACAAAGTTAATGTATTGACACAAATGAGGAATCGAGTGTGACATCTTTGTCACAGTTTGATCAAGCCATCCTAGAAGAAAATTTAACATAATGCTGTAAAGAGCTTTTAAGCTGTTCTTAGAATCCATGCAATTTATAGTGAAAAAAGGAGTGAATTTGCTTGGGTGTTTTGTAGCAAGTACCAATTTTCACCTTCCTTAATTAAATGAGAAATTGACATTAATGTAGCAGGTAACAAATACAGAAAAGGATTAATTGGTTTGAATATGCTTCAAGCTTCTTATAGAGAGATGGAATCACTTGAGTTGGAAGGGACTCCTGGGGCACGTCTAATCCAACATCCTGATAAAAGTTGAGTCAAGATAGATGGGCTTCTCCGGGGTCATATTCAGTCAAGTTTTGAATATTTCCAAGAATGCAAATACTGCAACTGTTGTGCATAACCTTTTCTGGTTATGCATATCACCCTTGTGATTTTCCAAAATATTTGATTTTCCAAAATGGGAGAAAAAATCACCCATAACACAGTCCATATTTAGATATACAAGCCCAAACTAGACTATAATATTGCTTAGTTCCTCAGTGCTAACAGAGCTTAGAGTGGGTCTTCTCTCTTCATAAATACATGATTATTTGAAGTGCAAGCATGCAATCATTGTAGATATGGTACTGCCATCTTCATTATGCATTAGTCAGCTGTGTATGTATCATAGTTTATGGAATGTTTTAACACATTTTTTAGCACACACATTCAAGAGCCACACATTCATTTTTATAAATACTCATGCTAGTTAGATTAGATTGAACAAGTATTTGAAGAAATGTATGTTAAAATTACACATATTTATAGCCCTGCATGATAAGGCAGATATAAACTTACGAAGTGAAACTGAGTGCTTAGACTATGATCTTATTCCAAATGAAACTTGTTTTGTGTATATGTATAAAAATCCTAAATACCTTGTTTAATTAAAAGTGTCTCTCCACTGATTTTTTTAATACTTAATACTGATATTCCATTAAAATGGAAATAACAAACAAAACACAGTATTTTTAGTATTTTTTTAGCATCACCTGTCACTCACAAAAGACTTGACTCTTTTGCAGGCGTTCCACATACAAAAGGGTATGTTTGTGTGCTTTAACTCCTGGTTATCTTCTTTGTTGGTAGTTACTCATATGAATCTGCCTGTTAATGAGGTGTTGCAAGTTCTCCTTTCTTCAGGTACATGTCTGTTGCTAGCTAACATTTTGAATGTTTGTTGTTCAGCACCGACTAATTCCTCTGGAAAATTACTTGGTTTATCATTTTGTAAGTAAATCCCATATGTTTTTTGGATTTTCTATCCTGTCTTTTCTCTTTGGTGACCTCTTACTGCTCAAGAACACTGATGTAATTTTTTGGTTCAGGAGGGATAGATATAGTTAAACAGAAGACATTTGGCTATTAATTGATTATGAAGGGGCCTCAAATTATCTTGATGCCTGAGGGAAATACTGTTTCCCCCTGGAGCAGTCACAAGCTGTTGTGCTTTGAAGATTTACAGGAAGAGAATGATATGGGAGATTTTGATTAAGGGACCAAGGGCAGATGTTGCTTGAGTAATGGGATTTGCACCACTCTATTATATGCAAAATTTAAAACTCAAGATAACATATGACTTTTGTCATTATCCTTTTAATGAAAACTACAGTATATGGCTGTGAACAGAAATCCTGCTAAGTAAACTCAGGAGAATTAGTTCACTGCAAACTTAAATTCCAATTACTGTGAAAAAAATAATGAAGCAAGAAACCAAAATGCACCCAAAATTTTATGGTAAAGACATCATCAAATACGTTTTGTTTCATTGCTGGATTACTTTATTCTTTTACTTTCTCTGTATCAGAATAAGAACAAATTTCTAGAGCAAAGCCATCTTTCAGCTAAGTATCTCAATGGATTTTGCAAGCATTGATGAATAGAGTCTCAGAATTACTATGGTAGTAGAACAAAATAAATATATTCTTAAAACATGTCTGTCTGCATTAGAAATTAATTACTGGCAAATAGAATCATAGAATTGTTTAAATTGGGAGGGACCTTTATTATAGGTCATGTGTAGTCCAACTCTCCTGCAATGAACGGGGACATCTACAGCTAGATGAAGTAGCTCAGAGCCCCATCCAGCCTGATTCTGAATGCCTCCAGGCATGCACCACATTTCTGGGCAACCTGTTCTAGTGCTTTACTACCCCTGGTACAGAAAGCTTATATCCCTCTTTTAGTTTGAAACCGTTACCCTGTCCCCTTCTTTCTTTTACCCGCTCTTTATATACTGAAAGTCCACTGTCAAATCTCATCAGAGATCTACTCTAGGTTGACAAGCAAAACTCTAGGCTAAGAAGCAAAATTTAGTTTCAGGAGAGCGTATTTAGTAGGGATGTGTTACCTGTACTTTGTTTGCCTACTGTTCTAAGGTTAATCACCTCTCTGGAAATTTTAAAGATATTTATACTCTAACTGAACACATTGTGCTACAGGCATACTTTTCTCATTTCTTATTTTTCTAATTTTGCCCTGATAAGGTCTAAACAGTGTGGTGATGATTGGTATAATTGACTTGAGAAACTTCTCTGCAAGTAAACCAACTTCAGAGCACTTGCAAAATAAACAGTTGATTGGGGTGACAGCCTTTAGAGAAGAGCAAGATCTTATACTTTTCCAGTGCATGTTATGACAGTTAGTCTGTCTAGCCTGAACAGCCTGTGTTGTTACCTTTTGCCTGTACAGATCTCAGCTATGTAAGGCAACAGAGTACATGCAATTTCCGAGCAGCACTAGTCTCAGAAATCTCTCTCCATGCTCCCGTTCAATCACTTTCTGTTTATACAAGTGAGGCAGAGTAAAGGATCTCATTTTCCAGGGATGGTGATTTACTCTCATGCAAATACTTCAAATTACCTTACTAGGGAAGGTAAGGAAGAAAAAAAAAATTGCAAAAAACCCCCACAGTTAAAGTCTTGATTTTAAAAGTTCTATTGAAATACTGTTGAATGTTGAAGTTAGGTTAAAAAAAAGCACAAGTCTTTTTAAAGACCTTAAAAATAGCAACTGTTTTGCTAGGATTTCCACAAGTATCAGATGAAAGGTTGCTTTTGATCAATATTAGCCATTGTGTCTTTCCATCTCATGACATTTATCCTTTAAAAAACAAAGCTGAATACTGTTATATCAAGGGCTATTCCCCAATAGCTTTCAAGACCATCTCTTGAAGTAAATCTTATGACCTATGCAACAAATTCAATTTTTATTCACTTTTCCTGTAATGTCGTAAAAATTGTGAAGCTTTATCAACTGCTTTATGTCATTGTAGGAAAAGAAAAATACAAATTCCTCAAATTTTTCTTATTTGTCATCTATGTTTCTTATAGTTTGGAAGAAATACACTGTATGTGGGCAACAGTTTTTATAATCTGCGTGAAGACATCCAGCAAAACACTGTTAATTGATGCAGTCGGTATTATTCCATTTGGCAGATTCACCATTTAAAAATGAGGTCATAAAACAGTCTGCTGAAAAGACATAGATCCTTAGTATTTATTAGCAGCTTGTAGAAGCACAATTCTTACAGTGTCAGTAGAGGAGTAACAGTATTCTTAGATATATACATGCCAGGTGTTCTGTGTTCCACAAATGCTTTTGATAGTTCAAGCTTACAGTTTCAAGAGGAATCATGTTTTTTTCTTTAGTTGATATATAAATATACAAATATAATGCCCTTTGAAAAATGATACATTTTTCACAATGGTTCTTTTATATTCTAAAATAATACAAGTGATATTTTATGGCATTCAAGATGCCATATACAGTGACTGATATAAAATTATAGGATTGATTATAGCGTAGTGGGTCAAGTTTTATCAGACTAAAGTAGCTCAGGATTTTTAAAAATAAAATCATTTACTGTGGTATCCAGGTTTACTTACTCATTTGTCACTACTTAATTATGTTGATACTTGAAATGAGGTTAAATGTTTCAGCCTGGAATAAGAGAGAAAATTGGGAACTTGTTTTTTCATTCTTTGCATTATGCTTAAATGTTTGGATTCTAAGTAATCAGAGACTGAATAAAAAAGTTTATAGACTTTCCTATGCGTTACTTCAAGATGTTAATGCACTTGCTAAACTAAGCAAGATTTGGCATGGAAGCAATTGTGGCTAAGACCTCCAGGGAAACTTGAGAGCTCTGAAGAATTGTGCTGGGTGATGGAGCTGTTCTGATGTTAAGAACCTTGATTGCTCCATTTTTGCCCTTTTAAATGATGCAGTGGGGACAGAGGGGGGATCCTTAGCTGCCTGCAGGCTGCCCAGGCTGGGAGCGGAGACATTTCTAAATTCATCCATTTCCAATGTCACGCCCTTTTCTCCAAGCTTTACTGGAGGAAGAAGCCCCAGGGAACATAGGGTGGTGTAGGGCCACATCCTGCAGCCAGAAAAACCCTTCAGCACCCGGAGGTGCTGAAACCATGTAGAGCTGCATCAGAAGAGGGTCGGGTGAAGATTAGGGAAGGGTTCTGTCCCAGAGGGCAGTGGGCACAGCCCCAAGCTGCCAAAGCTCAGGGAGCACTGGGACACTGCTCTCTGCCATGAGGTTTAGATGGTATTATGTGGGTCCAGGAATTTAGATTTTTTTATCTGTGTAGGTCCCTTCCAACTCAGGATATCCTGTGGTTCTGAGATAGTATTATTGATCTAATAACCTGATACCATTTTCTGAAAGGAATAGATTGTTCTTTTTTTTTTTCAAGTCTAGCACAGAAATCAAAATTACAGCCATCTGAAATTGTCAGCAATTCTATCAAGCCTCTCTTCCATCTTCAATTTTTTTTTTTCTGAGGTTTTGGTTTGTTTTACTATATATCTGCCAAATCAGTCTAGAAATGGCTGTTCTCATCAGGAAACTTCTATCGATATGCGTAGTTATAATATGTAGTTATTGAAAGGAGAAGAGGCAATGTGTACAAACTGAAATATAAGAAATTGTAGTTACATAGAGAAAATGCTTTTTTTTTTTTTTAAATACTTTCAGATTATGGGAGTAAAACTCTGGAAGGGGTTGCCCAGAGAAATTTTAGTGTCTCAGAGACTTGGTGATACTCACAACCCAACTGGAGGCACCTGATCAACCTGCTCTTGGTGATCCTGCTTTAACTATAGGGTTAGACTACATGATCTCCAGGTGTGCCTTCCAACTTCAGTTATTTTGTGATTCTGTGATACTCGGTGATACCAGGGATTTGCTCTCAAAAATGAACAGTCTGGAGGGAAACATAAACAGGTTAATTTGCAGAACGTTCTGTATACTCCATGTGGTATAAAAATTACTTCTGTGTTGATAACAAATAGTCTGTTCAGGAATGAAAAAACTCATACATCATCAGTCACATTCTTTGCTCCAACTAATTCACCTCTTCAGAAAATGTCATCAGTTTGGGCAGGAATGAGGAGTGACATCCCCTTTGATGGTTTCTTCCATGCACATTTCAAAGTTGCGTACATCGTTTTGAGCTGCATGGTTTTGTTAGGACCAGAGAATACAGGGGGAGGAGGAGGTGATACAGCAGCCATGCTCTATAATATATGATCTATTATAGTATAAATAAGTGAATACAAAAAAACACAAATATACTCTGAAATGAATGTATCAATCTTATCTGTGTATACTATAGAGAGCAATAAAACAGAGCTCTCTGATGGTGCACTGACTGCACTGTACCAAACACTGAATGGTATCTGCATAATCCAGAAATGATGAGGGCACAAAGGTTTACTTGTTACAGTATTCTGCTCAAGTTGAAAACTATCCAAGTTATCACCCTTTCTCCAAAATTAGAGTGATATTTTCTGGAACAGTTTGTTTGCTAAAGGTGTGATCCATGTCTGCATTTTGTGAAATATTTTTTCATCAAAAATTGACAAAAAAATTAACACATTTCTATGGGCTATAGCTAAGTGAAATGTAAGATTCTCAATGCAGTCTTTTCTGTGGCTCTTCCAGGTTTACTTCAGAATAAGCATTTAACTGACCTTACTTATCCAGACACATACCAGCAAGGTATACAGTTTGATTATATTACTGCAGTATTACTGTAGTTATATAGTTGAGGCATAAGCAAAGTCTATAGCCAGCAATAAGGAGAGGAACATAATGATGGATTTTTATTTGTTCTCATGAATTGTGCTTCAGAAACTTTCTGGTCCGGTTCAGAATTTTAATACTAGCATGCAATCAGTACAGACTACAAAATTTCCCAAGTACTAAAAAAAATAACTTTAAAAAGTCCAACATACTTCCTATGTACCTTTTTACTACTAGATTATTGCTGACATATTTGTCTGAAATCTCAAAGCAAACATAACTAAAATTTATGGAGAACTCCACATTACTGTTTATAACAAAAGGTCAGTTAATACTAACAATACATACACAATCACAGTCAGTATCTCACAGCAATATAGCTTACACTTCACCAAAGCCCCTAACTGTGTTATACTTTGCTGCCTACCAAGAGCTACTAAAGGGTAATGTTAAAGATTTCTTCAGGCTGTTTAGCAAACCTCTGGAAGGGAAGGAAACAGTTGAAGATCCATCACAGAAGAGGATTTGCTAGCAATGTCCTTTTTTTGTCTGCAACAGTGGAGCATGCCTAATGTTTCTACTTGGTGTTAGAGGAGCAGTTATTAGTAAATGAGAAGCACAGCTGTCTCTTAATTTACCCTCTCCTTACAATAGCTAGTGTTACATTTTGAAATAAGATCTAGCCATATAATGGAGAAAAATGGGATAAAAGCTGAAGAAGTACAGCTTCCCTCCTTTACTGAAAAATGTTGAATTAAATTTACACCATTAAGGGTGAGAAATAGGTTACTGTGCTTTCTTTGTGTATTACATACACTTTAATAAATCTTCTATTTACCTCACATGCATTAGTGAGTTTAATGATTTTTAAAATAATTTTAATTATTTCACTCTTTCATCAAACTGTTTTAAAAAAGCAATCAAACCATAAGCACTTCCATTGAGAGAGCAATGGCAATTGTGTATCTCATATACAAATTTGGCCTCTGCTAGTTCTTGTTAAAATATCAGTTCATAGATTGAGATTTTTTTTATAATAAGAGGGGCCATCCTGCTCATACATTTCTGTTCCCTTCATAGAGTAGGCTATGAACTTCCACAGTTACTTTCATCAAACTCAATAGCTAGTAACTGAGTAAGAATGCAAAGTAAGAAAAAAGTCATTCTTTGGAGGTCAATCAAAAAAATGTCTGACATTTGAGAATACATCCATACCGAAAGAACAGTACTTCTAAATGTGAAATTGCGCACTAGTTAATTTGAATAAATAATTAAGTGAAAATTTATTTTGAAATATTGAAGCAAATTATTGCCAGCTAATAAACAAGCAACAAAAAACCCAGGGCATTTTATAATTGTAATGAATTTAAGTATTTATTTT
>PPHD01006712.1:2248-24115 GCA_002909625.1 Bambusicola thoracicus
GAAGATAAAATATACATCACAAACTACTCCAAAGTTCTGCTTGAGTTATTTTTCAATTACAGCAGGTGAAGCAGAACGAAATTGTTACAGCCATTTATTGATTGTGTTACTATCCATTAAGGTACAACAGAAGAAGTCCATCATATTGTGTAACAACTTAACTATTTAAAATAACAAAGGCTTCCTATTGTTTCCCTTTTTTGCCGTCATCCTGATGAATACATTCTACTTCTGCACTGGAAATCAGGTTCAGGAATCATAATGAAGAAATTTTGTATTCAAGTTGACATTATTTCTTCTCCTGGCTATTGAAATTATTCAGCTTTTTCATTGAAAAATAACTGAAGCAGAACAAAGGTAATGAAATATATTAATTATATTAATGATGTTTTAGTGAAACTGGCTGCTTCCTAAAGAGGGTGCACATATAACTATAAGAAGAGATTCTATCAGCGGGTACACAATTAACAGGTAATGCTGTCACAGCAGTAATTTTAGCTGCTATGAACTGCTCATCCATCTAACTGACAAACCCTTTTGAAGTTCTGTGGTGAAGAACAAGGTTTCTCAGGTCTTCTAAGGTGGGGGAGTGCTCTCTGCTAGGGGGAGCCAGAAGGGTTGTGGAATGAACAGCAGATGTGGTGAGATGGCAGCATTTAGGTGTTGTGACAGAAAATCCAGCAGCAGAGGTGTTTAGCTGAGCTTGATAACAAGATACCAGTACCCAGAAGCAATAAATAATGGGACATCATTGCATCTAAAATACAGCAATTGTTGTCTAATTTGCCCCAAGTCTGATGAAGGTTTTGAGCTGGCTGCCAAAACTTCACTGTAAATGCGTATACATGCACACATCTGTGTGTTTAACAAGCATCTCAGCACCTCGTCAGCAACCTAGAGAAAGTCTTTCTGGACTGCTGTTGGTATGGTAAAGACAGATCCCACCAGAGAGGGGCTGTTTCACCCATGTGACAATGAGATGTCCAAGCAATGCTGCCCACCTCTGCTCAGTGAGTGGGGCAGAGTAGGGGGATGTGCAGTAATATTTCTTGTAGGCTTTGCCAAGCTTTGTGGCATAGAATCAAGCCTCAGTACATCAGGCCCGTGTAGTATTCACTTTGTTTCATGTTTATTTTCATGAGTTCTTACTTTCGCTCATGTGCCAACTTAAACTTCCAACTGATTGAACAAACAAACAAACAAAAACCTTATGAAAATGACAAATAAGATCCCTATTTTATTTCCACTAAAACTAGTAAAGAAATTATTAGGACAGGAACCAGAATCTCCATACCTTAACCATGTTGTTACCACCTCTCTTCACATTTTCGGTTCTCAGACCCTTCTTCCCTAGCACTGAGAAACCTGTGGTGTTATGGCAACTGATGATGTGAGCTACTTATTGCCTGTTGCTGTAACCACAACTTCTCTATACAAACATACTCGCTACACATCAGCTTCAAGCTTCTTGTAATTACCTTGAAGTAAACTAGATATTTTTATTTATAAATATCCATTTAAAGGCAACGCAAGGGTGGCATTCAGACTGGAGCAAGGCTTTGTGGTACAGAGATTTATATCTTCAAATCTGTAACAATTGTTTTGGGTTTGGTAATTGTTGGGAAATTTTGTTGCCAATTCCTGCATTCTCCATGCTGTCATCGTGTGTTTGTGCTCTTGCAGCTCTCAGATGTCTTTTATTTGACTGGTACAGTAAATACCTGTCAGGCTCCTAGAGTTCTGTCATCAAAGAACCCCTTGATCTCCATAATTGGTGCTGAAATGCTCGGTACAAATACCGGTTGTGTGTGTCAGTGTTCTTTAGGATCGAATTGAGAATTTTTTTTTGTAGGGGAATGCCTTCTGCATCTGTGAAGTTTGGCTGAGGTTGCACTGAATAAGTGTTAATGCCCATGGGGACTGGGTAAAAAGGTTCCCAACCCACTGAGCCTTCAGGGCCTCTGGTTGTTTCTGAGCATACAGAGAAGTTGAAAAATAAATATAAAATGCCTTAAAACATTACTGTACACATATATAAAATTTCTCAATTTCTCAATATTGTTTATGCAGTATTATATATTTTGCATACTGCGTTAGGAAAAATGTCATCTACATAACCATTGTGGAGGCCAGTTGGGGTCTTGCATTAAAGCAGTGTCACTGATTGCAGTCTAAGCGTTGCTGATTTACCAAGTGATGAAGGAAAATGTCATGGATAACTTTGTATCACTGAAACAGAAGATACCATCTGAATGTGTTGTGTGATTGCCCATCAGGGGTTAATTTTGTTCTGAGAGCACATTTGGGACTGTTTTCAGGCAGCATACAAAATCAAGGCTGCGAATCAAAGGAAGCAGGCTATCTCTTCCCACGGATCTCGCAGCAAAATTTAGGAGCTGAACGATGCAACATGTGCATAAAAGCTTGATAATGTTTTTAAAACATATCACTTGAAATATGTTAACACATATGTTCCTTCATTTAGAACTCTTTCAAAATACATAATTTGGCCCTTTAGCTTCATGCCCAACTCGTTAAAGCTCATATGCATGCAGAAGGCTTTTAGAAATTTTCTCCTGGTCCTCCCCCAACACCAGAGTGACCTTTTTTTCCCACCCAAGCATTACAGAGTCCCTGCTCTTCCCTTGCATCTCTCCCTCCAGCTCTTTCAGTGTCATTTCCACTCTGGTGGCAGTTTATCCCACCAGCATTTACAAGGGTGGCAGCTAGCACAGTGTGCCTGAGGCAGGATTCAGCTCGCTCTCATTTCCAAAGTTTAAAGGTTTCTTGTGGTTCAAAGTTGCCTGATTGTCTGTTTGTGAATAATTGGTTCTTTCTAAGCATCAGACTCAATTTTTTTATTATCATTTTTGTATCAAGATTGGATGAATGGGATAATAGAACCTCCGTTGCTATAGAAATTTTTGATAAAATAGGAAAATCAAAGTTCCATGCCAGTTTCTCAAAAACATTAAAATCGTGGTAGGAGTGTATGCTCTGATGCATGCAAGCTGTGTATGAAACCCAGTTTAATTTCTCAGTCCCAGTAAGATGAGCCAGTAGGTAGAATGGCGTTTTCTGTAGGTGTTTTTGTTCGAATACTGGGCAAGAAGCTGATAAATCATTGCTCAGAAGTTCCTTGAGTAAGGCAAGATAACTCTTTTCATGCCATATTTTCAGTTAAATAAAATATGACTTTTACACGGTGCTGTAAATTGGCCTTGAGCGCACCTCTAGGTGGAATTACCTTTGCTTCCCAAGTATCACATGCTGCATGCTTCCACTGAGCCGTCTGTGCATGCATACATATTACAGTGCTGATTTTTGTAAAGTCTCCAGTTACTCAGATGTATGGCTTAATCAAATCAGGCTCCTGATTTCTGAATTTTATATAATTTTGTTCTCAGTAGTTCCCTTTCAAGGTCAAAGGCAACCTCTGTGCTTTTAGGAATATTCTACTTGCAGAAACCTTTGATGCTATTACAGTTCATGATTTTTACCAGAATGTAGTTTGTCCCACCAGCTGCGGGGGTCACAAGATGGTATTAAGAATACCTACAGGGAGCAGTGTTCTTGATCTGTCTCACCTGCTGCAAAGTAAGGAAGAAACTTATGTTTTAATTACTGCTGTTGATGACTTTTCCGTGTACTGGGGTCATGCAGCCTTAGTCATGAGATTTCAGAATACCAAGTACTGATTGGGATGAGAGGAACTCACATGCTCACTTAGTCTTTGACATCTGAGACTGTCTCTAGATGTGACCCGGTGCAGAAACGTGAGAACAGAGGGAAGAAAGAACAAAAATGTTGTCACACTTTTCTGCCAAAGTCTACCACTGAGAAGTTGGAATCAGAGTTGAAACAGGAAAGAACAGAAAATGAATATTTTTGTGTGAGTTTACCAATCCATTTTCAGCATTTGTACTTTGCTGGTTTAGCCTTGTGTTGTGTTTCCGAATCAACAACATTGATCAAATTATTTTTGGTAATCTTATTTTCAGTGCTTCCCCACCTTTCTTTCTTGCTGTCTATCGATGCACGCTGCATGTCCTATCAGTACGTGAACAGGCAGAAAAGGCAAATAAATATTTTGGTGTGGACCACAGTTCAATTTCTAATGCCTGCTGGATTTACCAAGTTTTAGGAGCAAACATTTTATGTTTGATTATATTTTGATAACGTGGCATGTACTACAGCATGTTCTTCGTTTCCCCCACAACATATGGGGGCTTTCTGTTCATTGTCTTTCACTAATTTTCAGTGTTTTCCTTTGAGCTTTCAGCAGCAAAGGCATACACTTCCCTCAGTGCTTTGCATTTCTTCAGAAAAACATTAGGTGAATTTGAGTAATTTCCTCTTGCAAGAATGTATTGTGTTTGAGTTTAGGTGAATTATATTCTGCTGATTAGTGAAGCAAGTGCTGTGCTCCATCTGCTAGAGAAGGGGAATGGGGATATTTATAACGTGATGGATGTCACTGTTGGGTGGGTTTGCAGTGCTTCAGTGTGACTAAACGGTTCGCTAGGGCTGTAGGCTGCTTTGTATGGTTTGTTTTAAAGAGAACGCACTGAGTTGGGGATAGGGAGTGTTACTGCAGAACTGTGGCTTTGTGCAAGAGCTGCAGCTAAAGCGTTCAGCATCAAGGACAAAGCCAAGGCATGCCGCCCTTTTAAAAATGACGTCAGGAAAACAAATGCGCAGAAACAAGGACTGATGCACATGGAATTTGATTTATACATGAAAATTCAATGCTGGATTTTTTCCCCTCAGAGCAATTAGAGAATGGGAAGATGTCAGATCAGTGAAATTTCCTCTGCACTTGTTGTGCAGTGTCTAACAGGATGTTCCTCTTGTCCAGCTTTGCTTAGAACCAACCACCTGCATTTTTAGAGTTTGTCTAAAATGGACACTTTTGCTCATCCCAAGGACTGGTGAGTATTTCAGCACTGCAGAAATGCTTTGTGGCATTGGCGTGCTGACACTAGTGACTGCATCCTTTTGTATCAGTACGTGGGATGAGCACTTGAAAACTCTGCTCTTCATTTCTTAGCATACTTTTCCTTACAATACGGACAGCGACTGTGTCTTGGTGTATAGAGATCACATAGTTAAAATAAGAAGTCTCAAAAAGATTTCCAAACCAGGAAAACTAATTACAGCAGAACTGTGCAAGAATGACTCGGTACTGAACCATGCCAAAATCTGTTGCTCTTTAAAAGTCAAAGGGATGTATTCCCCTCTCTAGGAAAGCACTTATTTTTCTTACGGTCATAAAAAAACAAAGCACATTATTTGAACAAATGCCAGAATAATAGAATAATATGTCTGTGATAAAGTATAGCATTTACTTGCTTTTAGCATTTGAACTGTGACAAATCTGAAAAGGAAATGAGCAGTTACTGCTCTAGTTAAATAGTCCTTTTAATAATACAAGTACGTTTACATTGCTAGACCCATGTGTGCCTTAATGATTCCTGGAAGCACTATGACTTGGCCCAAAGGGAAGCACAAACCTAATACTTTATATTGTATGAATTAAATGCAGCTAAGTGAAGTGTAGGGAAATTAAAAAGAATTAGGCAAAACAAAAACACTACTGTAAAGCTTTTATTAAACACTTAGACAGTGAATAAAGTGCAGGAAGGAATGAACTTCTGATTCATTTACCCAAATGCTGCTTACTGCAGCTTTCTGGCTGGTGAGTCAGGCGCAGTCCTCTGTGCCTAACAAGTCTGGATTCAGAACTCAAACAGGTTCAGTCCCCGTTGTCATCCATGTGAAATGATAAAATCTGAAAAATACATGATCTCCTGCACCACTGGAACAAGTGACCCATTGAAATTGTTACAGATATTATTCGGTGCTCTGCCACCTTAGTTGATGCTGCATGGATATTTTCTTTTTTCCTCATGGACGTTAAGATTTTACTCCCCAGCCAGCTTCTTCTGAGGTGAATGGAAACAGGAATAGATTCTATACACTAGTAACAGATAAATTAAAACACACAGTGGCAGAGAACTTGACGATTAGATCTCCAGGCAGAATAGATGAAACCTCATTTGCCCTGAACTTTGAAAAAATCTTTTCCTCCATCATTTATTTCTAAAGATTATCATGGAGGTGCTTCTTAGAAGTTATCTGCACAAATTGTCTTTGAGTTCTGTGCTCAGATCAGGAACAGGCAAGAGGTCGATGGACAGAAGTGCATGGGCTCTAAATGACCAGGAGGGCAGGTGACCCCCTGGGTAAGAGCAGCTGACAGGACACTATTGTTAGCAGTCAAACGTCCTAGTTTGATTTTGATGTCAAGAAACTTCATTCAGAAGTCAGATGTTACCGAATAGCCAGGACAGGCTTTTTTATTTTGGTAGTCATGTGAGAGAAAAAGCCAGGAGGAGTCAGTAAGTAGGACAAGATTTAAATGTAGCATGTTGATTTTCCTAGACTCTGCGGCACCAAAGATGGGCAGTTGCTTTCCTGCTAGTTGCTAGGAGAGATAATGAAGAAAACTTTATTGAAACTCACTAAGCAGTTCGTCTGAGGAACAGAGAAATGTTAAGAGAAAGTGAGAGAGGAAGTAGCAGAGTCTTGGGGCAAATGTATGAAAGAGAAAGCAAGCAGGTAGGGGAAGAGGAGGAGAAGACAAAAGTTCACTTAATGAAGTTGAGATAAACATGGAATTATGTTAAGTTTGAAATGATTTTTTAATTATATAAAACCAGAATGTTTGAGTTTTTGAAAACCAAGTCTTGTATCCTTGTCCTTAGGACACCTCAGTATTTTGATTTTCTTTGCTTATTTTTCAGTTCTGACTTGGAAATTAAATACTTGCGATGCCAACATTTCAATTTCTATGGCAATCCTGGGTAGTATCCAGCTTTGCTGATTGTATTGCACTGTAGGTCCCACAGAAGGACTATGTTGCTCTTCCAGAATTACAGTGTCTTGTTTCTGAAAAAAGAATCACCTCTCCTGGCTTTGTTTGTGAGTCAGGATTTTTAGCCTAAGTGACCCAGTGGTTGTGCATATACCCAGCAGTGCTCTGCACTGCTTGTGGTCAGGGTGACCTCTCTGGAGAGAGCTAATGTGAGGGATAACAATCTCCAAGAGTGGGCTTGGTGCTCACAGTGTAACATACACTGGGAAATATCACTCAATGCACTAGTTTTATATATTTAGGTCCATTTTCTGCTTTTACTTATGCCTTCATATCTCTTATTTTCAGGTCATTTAAATAAGAGAAATGTGGTGGGACTCTATCATTTAAGCAAAATTGGTATTCTGCCATCCATGAAATTGCATGGACACCTTCAACTTATCCCGAAGTGCAAATTATGTCTATTTCTCTACTTTAAAAAGTCAATGTGAATAAATGCTTAAAAATATGGGTCACAAAAAGCATTAAAAGGGACATATGTTTTTTTTTCTCACCAGGGTTCATTTTCTTATTTCCAGTCTTTTCCCCCCTCCTTCAAAGCACATATATTAAGTTGAATTGTTGTTGACTAAGTAACAGGAGTATTTGACACACTTGTCACCAACTCATTGTTTTAGTCCGGCTGCTTTTATTCTTTGCTGCAGAAGCAACTGTACTTCCTAGTTCTTCTGTGGGAGCAAGAACAGAGAAGTGGCTTGGGGTGTTCCCTGACCACAGTTGATACAATCACATTGCTATGAAGAATCTGTAATTTTATTACCTATAAACCTCAATGGCGTCTAAACGAGTCCCTTTGATTTCTGCCTGGTGGCCATGTAACAGTGTTCTATACCACACTACAGATGTGCATGGTCACGCCTAGACCATCCATGTAGCAAAAGGATGTATTTGTATTTACTGCAGGGAAAATACAGGAGGAAACATCTAGCTATCATTCTTCTGTTCTCCCCCTAAATTCGAGGTGTCTTGGTTTAAATGCACTACTATTCAATGTAACTATTGGGTTTTGCAGGACCAGAAAATTGTAAATGGCTTCCTTTTTATTAGCACTCTTATATGAAAGGAATGTAAACACCTTATCAGCAAAGGGGATTGGACCTCACTGCTCTCTACTACCTGAAACAACACTGAAGAGGGGAGAATGTCAATCTGTTTTCTCTGTTGGCAAGAGATAGGACACAAGGAATTGATCTCAAGGTGTACCAGAGGATGTTTACATTCATTGTTAGGATTTTGTCACAGAGTGGGTGTCAAATATTGGGACAGGCTGCCCAGGGAAGTGGTGGATTCCTCAGTCCTGTAGGTATTTAAGAAAAGCGAGGACATAGCATTACGGGGCATCAGTAAGTGATGGGACTTGGTTGATTGAGTTGATGACTGCACTCGGTGATCTTGGAGATCCTTCCCAAACTACATGGTTCTATGACCATACCACAGAGTCATTAATAAACTTGCCAAGAGATTCCTTAAGCATCTAGTCCAGCTCCTATCCCAAGACAGAGAAATCTGTTCCATGCTCAACGGGTGTTTCTGTAATGTTGAGAGACAGAGATTTCCTGCTCTTTGTAGGAAGTAGCCGTGGTGTCTGGCAGTCTTAGGTCAGAAAGGTCTACTGATATCTAAACTAAATTGACTTTGCTGAAATGAGAAATCCATTGCTTCTGCCCTCTTACAGAGGGCCACTACAGAGAGTAAATTATTCCTTTCCTTCTTTTTTTCTTTTTTTTTTGCAACAGACTTTTAAACATCTGAAGCTTTCCTTGATACAGCAAAAGTTTGTTTCTTTTTCCTTTTTTCTTGAAGCTTTTCTTGATACCAAACATCTTTTCTCCTTTGAGTCATTTGCTGTGTATTGCCTTTGTGAACTCTGCTTTCTCTTGGATTTCCTGCAGAATACTTTTTTTCATGGATCCAACTAAGACCTTACAAATGCTGAATACAGTGAACAGATGAAATTCCACTTTCAATATCTCCCTCATTTATAAAGTTTGATGCCGTTGACTGGTGTTGAGTTTCTGATTTAAAATACGCCATAGTTTTTCTTACAAAATAGCACTCTTGTTACTTATCTTCTAGCCTGCATTTGTGCAGTTTGTTATTCCTAATGTATAACCTTGTCCTTATTGATCTGTCACCATTTTTTCATCAGGCTCTTTCTCCGATTTGTCATGCTCATTCTGAATTTTAATCCTGTCCTGCAATATTTTTGTGGCCTTTTCAGCTTGATACCAATGACAGAGTCCCTGAAAATGATGGAGGGGGAGGAACAGGAAACTCAGTCTGGATAACTTATTTCCTAATTCTGTCATTTATTATGAATTGTTTGGTCTCTATGAAATGCTGTTAGTAAGCTGATGCCCACAGTATCAGTAAGATGTATGTATAGCTATTATTTCTTAAGGTACGTTGTTTATGAAATATTGAACTGTGATGAAAAATTATGAAACATTGAAGCTGAAGATGACAAACAATGGCTAAATACCAGCATGGGCAGAACTTTTGAGCTCAGCAATCTGAGTACCAACTGTTCGCAAACCTGTAAAGCAAAGAGAACAGTTGGAGCCTACAGAAAGGATAGTCCTCAGCTTCCAGTTTGCATTACTGTCCCAAAGACAGGGAACATTTGCAATTGAATCTAACAGCAGCTTTGCTTTTCAAGATCAGAAGACAGAGATTCAATTAGTTAATGTGTGTGCCTACACTTCAAAATACTAGCCCACCTTTTACAGATGGAACAACTTTCTCCACCTCTCTGTGCAAGGTAACTTGCACGCTTGTTTCAGCCTGCAGGGTTAGGATGTACAGTGGGATCTTTTAATAATCCCAAATGGCAAGACCTGCCTGCCCTGTGCTGTCTAGGAAAGCTTGATTTGCTCTTCTGGGCCTCCTGCAGGTCTTGAGGGTGGTACAGCTTGGATGAGATTTTAACAAGGTAGAACAAGATGAATATATAACAAGTCCTGATCCCATCCTTACGTTGTCAGAATGTGCTGCAGTTGTTCCAAGCTTCCTTGCTTCACCTGCTCTTCAAACTGCTGCTCACATACTGTTGGCTAAAAAATGAATGAGGAAAAATACATTTCCTTACTGGTTGTGGCTGAATTTATGACTATTGAGCCTCCAACTTTCAGTTATGATCTGTGCCATGTATGTAATAACACATTTTCTGCAGGTGATGAGGTTTCTGTAACTTGTGATGAACTGCAGGCAGCACTTTGGTTTATTTTGTAATGCTTCTTTGTGTGTACCTGAAAATGGGTCATTTTTCTCCTGCAAGAATCACAACAGGTATCTCCATGGGGGAACAGGCAGCAGTTGGACTGCAGAGTGAAGGAGAGATGCTGCCGTTAGTTCTACTCTGATTGAACTATCGCTGAAGCTGGAACATACCTACCCTGATGCAGGCTTTAAGTGTGCCAGGTGAAAATTGTTTACTGGAATAAATAAAGAAAAGATGATGATGATGATTATTGCCTCCTTAACACATACAGTGGAGGGAATGGAAATCAGTCCGCTGTGGATTTTGGTTTGAGGACAGCAGAGATTGTTTCCTTGTGTGACCTCTGTAACAAGTGTCAGACTTCATCCTGTACGTATCAGACTAGCGTGGCATTGGATATTAATCCTGATGGAAAAGGATTATGTGATTTTTGCAGACACTGAGATAGATTATCCTTATTGGGCTAGCTGGAAGGTAGCGAGAGTCTGTCTGCAGATGCTGGCAGGGAACAACATGCTGGAGGAACAGTGCCAGAGGAGCCAAGTTTGAACAGCACTTCTGACTTGAACTTATTTTTTTCACTTTCCATTTATTCTTCCTGTTGTGTGAATGTGCTGCTTTTGAAGACTTTCTGCTTCGAGAAGGGGCAGTGACATGAATTGCAGTGGTGCAGGCTTTGAGAAGTCTGCCTGTTAACAAGCTCTTTGACACACCAAATAAAAATACCAGAAGGAAACGCTGGGATATCATTGCATTTTTAAAGATGCAGGCTATTCTGACATTAAAGATTTTACCCAATATTTTGATTATTTATGTTTTCTCCTTAAGTGTGCACAGCACGGATAAATTTGGTGTTTTGCAGCGTTACATTTAGCTCTCCTAACTGCTGAGTTTCGCAAGGGATGATAAAAGAGGAGCAGTGATGGTTTTGCTGGTTTGTTGTTCTCTGCCCCTTTCCATCAGGGGATACATCCCATCCTTAATTTCTCAGGGTTGCCTCCCTGCACTTCCCAGGTCTGTCCCAAAAAATGCTGCTTCCAGAAAGAGGAACCACAACACTTCAGTTTGGGACTTTTTGCTGAGGTCTGTATAATTTTCATCAGTTTTTTTCTTCTTCTGTGGTATTTGTAGACTCCGGTGTAAAAGAAAATGTGAACAACTATGGAAGACTAAAAACATGTATTTAAGCTCTTCTATATTTGCTTTCTGAATTCTGAGAAATTTCACACAAAGAATATGATCTCAGACCTTCCAGAAAGCAACCTATTCTTTCTTAATGTAAGGAACCTCTGTTTATGTATGTCTTTCCCAGCTGTCTTGGAAGGAACTTCATGGACTGCACAGCTTTCAGACAGCTAAAGTAAAGAAAAATGAGTGAAAAAAACACTCTCTCCCTGATGTGAGTGCAGAGAATGTTTGCTCTCAATGTCTGTAGCTTCTTCTCCTTAGGTAGACAAACTGCCCAGTAAAAAGTGATCTGAAAATAAATGCGCAGTGATTCCTTTTTTCTTCTTCTTTTTTTTTTCCTGTTGCTGAATTTATGTATTTAATTAATCTCATTCTGTTTACAAAATCCATTTTTACTCAGGTTTCAAAAACAAATGCTCTGACGAATAAATCTAGTAACAAGTGTAGGACACTGCCTGGGATTGCTGTACTGAATATGTCAGCTGCTCAACTGTGTGATTCCTAATTGCTCAAGTTTCACTGAATCAAAACACTATAGTTTTATGTTAAAAAGGGAGTCCAAAACCTGAGCCCTTCAACTGCTGTGTTAGCTTTCAAATGCTTTACTGCTGTTCAAGGAGGCATGTCAGTTTTAACTGTAATAATTCAAAAAGTTGTCAATAATTGAAGGCAGCTTGTCCAGGCTTTTATTTTTTAATCTGGTTCTTTTATTTTGGTTGATTTTTATTGTTGTGTTGTTTTGCTTTTCCCTGTATCCTCAAATCCCTCATGGACCCAAGAGAGCAGTATATAAGCACCAGGTGAAGGTCATTAAAAAAATTAGTCTATTGATTTCAGTGAAACCCAGACTCAACTCAGGATATTGCATACAAATTACAAAAAAATTTAAAAAATCAGCTACATCAACAAACACCACACAACCCAGTAATATAAATGGGAACAAGAATTATGTATTTTATTCCAAGACGTGCAATTGTTCCACCTTGTCTTTGCAGTAGTGCTTTATGTTTCATGATACGTGCTTGCTGTGAGCACCCCACATTTGTTGCCTGGTTGTATTCTGACTTACTGCCATTCCTGGTTCCATCTCCATCTTTCCCATTTTTGTGCAAGTTAGTGCTGCTGAAAAGAAATGGTCAGTAAGAACTCTTCAGCTTATAGTGTTGCAACTGTCTTTGTCCAAATGAAGATCTCATTTAATTGCTTCCTTTTTCATTTAGTTTCCACATTTCTTCTCTTAGGCTACCTTTGTGCCTTCAAGCTGTAGTTTGTTAGGGGTAGAGTTTATATACATATATATATGTATATATGTATTTATAGCCTTCGCTAGTCTATTTGGCTGTGCATGTGCACACACTTTGTTGCAGTATTCTTCAGTAACATAATAATAGGTTTAAAAATGAAATCATTCACTTTGGGAAACACAATGTGCTTTTCACAAAGACCTAGCTATTATTTGCAGAAAGATATTATTGAAAGTACACTTTAGATTTCAACAGGCAGTAAGCTATTCAGGCATGCTAAGGGACAGGCAACTCAGCAAGAGGTGAGTTGTTTCAGGCTGCTGGAAGGCTGTTGTTCCTACTGGGCATACCAAGAGCCTTAACACAACCCTTGGAATAGTTAGCAGCCCCTGTCTCAGTTAACACCACACTGTAAAAATAGTCACTCTGACTAGCAAACAGACAGCTGACCTTGTAATGCTCTAGACCAGAGCCAGTCATTTTTACGTTATTCTCTTTTTATTCTGCTCCTGGATCACTGCGTGGTATTGGTAATCTTTTAGGGAGAGTTTAATTCCATGTGGAAAAATGTGAGGCCAGATGATAATAAATGGAGACTGCAGCAAGGGTTCTCCATAAACTCAGGTCTTTCCTAATAGAGGGGCATACATGGAGGGAGAACTGCTTTGTTTTGGGTAGGGATGGAGAGAGATTCCTTTTGACATTTTTGGATGTTTATCATTGGAAATGATTTTCTAATGTGTCTTAAAATTCTTTTTGTCCATGAAATGGAACAGATGTAAGGTGAATAAGATGGAGTAAATATTCAGACCATGCTATTAATAATGCTGATACTTTCAGCAATCAATATATTACTGATAATTTCAGTGCATTTTAAATATCCATCAGCAATAAATTACAAATAAGTTTTTATGCTGTGTCTTCTGAAACTATTAGATTGTATTAAGTAACATTAAAATAAACAACATTAGGTAACAATGAAATATCACTCCTTAGGCAACATACCTACAACATGTGCCACTCATCTCTTCAAAAGTATTATATCAGCCGTTTCCAAGGAATAGCATATCCAATGAATTCAAGGTCGTTTCATCTCAGGGTTACTTGAGCTATTTAATTATGGTATTCGTAATGTTGCCTCACTCACTGCATGGCTTGCACCACCTACTCACTTGCTGAAACAGTCACACAGCTTGGGAAGTCGGCCTAGCAGACTGATTTGTAACCAGTGGCTTTTAAGAGGGTTTTTGTGGACGTCATCTTCTGTATCCCTGCTTGGGTCTACAAGCAGTTACCAAAATACAACTCAGTGGCTAAGAACCTCTTCTACTGCTCGCAAGTAAACCTCCTTGAATTTATTGCTTCCCAGTCTTCTCTATATCAGTGCTAAGCTTTTTGTCCCTGCTAAGGCCCACATCCAAATTTTGTCTTTGCTACATCTCAGCAATTATCTCCTGTATCACCTGTAATCTAAACACTCCTCCCACCTTCACCACATCATCGTTATCATCATGTAACTAGACAAGGCCTTCCCAATACAGTTCTCTGAATTTTGTTTTTATTCTTAGAGCTTCTGAGGGGAACTATTACTTGTACTTCTTTCTGTATCATTGCACAGGCAGTCTGTCATCATGGGGTGTTTCTCATATACATGAATCAGAGCTTTTTGTCCCATGCCTGTGAACTGCTGGTAGCTTAACTGGACATACATATGGTTGCAAATGCTCTGTCCTACAGAGGTATCTGTAGGATCATCCTCTGATTATAATCATTTCTGGACAGGAAGTGGGTTGGCATTTTATAAGGGGATGCAAGTATGTGTGTGGCCTATAAAAAGACTCTGTAATTAATGTTGCTCTATCAGATGATTACAGAAATTAATAGATTGTGCTACCATGATACAACAGCCTAAGACTGAGTTTAGCATTTATGAGGAAAGAGAAAAACTGGGGAGAGCAGCGTCAAACAGTTCTAGATGGGGTAGCTCTTTACATGGATATAATGCTCAGCGGCTCAGAAATACTCCTGAGAACAGAGATATCCCTTTGGATGCTTTCCCAAATTCTAACTTCTGCTAATGTCTCGGACTTCTGTCTCTCCCTGTGTCTGTATATGTGTTTGGGAATTATAGGCATAGAAAACCTTTGCCTTTAAATTCCACCAGGTGTTTCCCTGGGAAATTTGTGTAAGCATCAAATTGTTTAATTGTTTGTCAGACTAAAAAAAAAAAAACAACAAACCAACCAACAACAAACAGGGGAGGACAATAATTGTCCCTTCTGCAATCTAGAAAATAATGCTATAAAATATTACATCAGCTGTTGGCAGCTGTAGGCTTGCCTGCCTACTAATTTACAAGCACTCCAGAATCCTTTGTAATCCAGCCATTGCTAATTATATTCGTAATGATTTATTTAAGGACTCTGTGCACGTCAGTAAAAAGTCACCCAAAAAAAGCAAAATGAAGATTAGGTGGCTGGAAGTGCATAGAATAGAGAAGAATAACCCAACAATGGAGCTGAGATGAAGTTTATACACAGTGAATAGCTAAAAAATAAAATAAAAATGAGTGAGAGAATAGCTTTATTTTCAGCTCATGGTACAAGAGGCAGAGTTCCTGATTTGGCACTAGGCAGTTCCCATCAGAGGTTATTAAGAGCAGGGAAACAGGTGTCTGGTGGCCGGCGAGGAAATGAGAAGCCGTGACACCTGAACTGAGATCACAGGCATCTTCCTGACGTTGTGTCTGGAGAAAAAGTCTTAACTGTCTGCTGCCTCTGTTCCTCCTCTGGCTGTAGGGACACACAGCTCTCAGCTGTTAAAACTTCTATTTATAAGACTTTTTTCTCTGCAGAGAACTGTAATGATGCACATCAACTTTATCCTGTCCTGAGCAAAATGCTAAGTTAAGAAAAAAACTATGAAGGATTGTGTAGTGGAGCGCAACACTTTTCAGTGTTGAGTCTCTAGGTCATTCTGAAGCAGGGATTTGAGCAGTGTCCCTTAGGATTTCCTGTTATACATGCTGAAATGATCAATCAAGGATAAAAAATGGACTGTTCTCATCTCATAGATCATTTCACAGTGAAACACTTAAACTCCTGGCTGCTTTCTGAAAAACAGAGGATCTGCATTAATAAGGTGACCTTATCATAGCCACCCCTCGGGGGAAGGAAGGGAGGAAAAAAGGTTGTGGAAAGAAAGTGAATCCAATTGTTAATCTTTTTTCAGGGAGACTTGGATTCCAGAATGCAAATTACTTTATATTTAAATTGTGTGAAAGCACAAAAGGTTCATGTCTACAATTGACGGTTATTTCGTTAGCTGACTCACAGAGCCGTGCAAATGGTTTCTAGCGTTAACTTTCTTTGGATTTGCTTTCTTTGTTCTTAGCAGATCTTGCAACAGTGATCATTCTGATTAATGTATTCTACACTCCGCTCTACTGCCTGATTCATGTATTTTGCAGCAGTCAGCATTCTGGCCTCAGTAAGGTGAGGCTGTGCAAAGTGGCTTTTGTGTTTCTCCAGTAGTGCTCATCTGATGGGCTGTCTTCCAGCTGTAGATGAGAGAAGCACGGAGTCCACTGTAATGTATTTTGCATGCTAGTACCCCCAAACACAAGGTAAAACAGACTTTCATCAACAGATGTAGGACGGTCTCAGATGCCACCCTCCCCCTGTGACAGCAGGCAGACCATGCATACACTCTGTATTACTGTGAGCCACTCAGGTCAGGTGTATTGCCTTTGTGCCTCCATTCGGATAGCATGGTGGTTCAGCGGGGCTCAGTACATCCCCGAGCTGGAGTTTGTGTGCTTGACTTTCAGAAAAGTTACCATATTAATGTAAGCATTAATTTTGGAGGAAAGGAGAATGCATAGCTTAAATTCTGCCATGCCTCACTTCAGGCACGTGAAAATTAGGTGGCCAGACTATGCCACGTTTTGAGGAACCACTAATCAGGTGAAGAGGGTGTGGTTCTTCCTATTTTAGATTGATGGAGGTATTGACCTGCCATTCACCTAAAATACGAACTTTGTTGAGCTGCTGAAGTTTCAGTTCAAGGCAAGCCCTGTCTCCCCCACCTACTGAACTAGACTGGATACCACTGTCATCAGTTGGCTTCCAACTAGATCATCTCTAAGGTCCATTCCAACCCAAGCCATTCTATGATTCTGTGTAATATGAGCATACATGTAAAAACAAAAGGTCTGCAGATCACTTTCTTAATTGCTCCAGATATACATCAGTCAGGAAAACAAGTTACCTGAGGCCTGAAAACTCTTAGTATCCATTGCCTCTTTTCCATTCATTTTTTTCTACAGCACATTTTTATTCTTTTAAGAACATTTTGGCATTTGTTCTTGCAATCAGCTTCCATACCCTGCTGCTGCCTCTTATTTTGTTGGTTTTTCCAAATCTCTCATCAGTGCCTCAAGCATGACACTGTTCTTCAACCTGCATCAAGTGCCTCGCCCTAAAGTACCAAGGCCTCAGCGGCCTTGGTTTCTTCACAAGCCACTTGTCTCCATTACACTTCCTGAAAATCACAGCTTCAGGAATTGTATCATGGAAAAAATGCCAGGACAAAATGTCTGACGCACAAAGTCAGAGCTTCAGCAATGAAATCAGAAAATGTTCAGGTATAACCACCTTCCTGAGGTAACAGAAAACATCACTTTGAAGCTGTTGTTCGTGTGCAGAGTGTGTGAATTCATCAGAGAACTTTCTTCTTTCTTGTGAATATTTTCAAGTCATTTTCCATTTTTATAGGAAATCTTACATGGAGAAGGCTTTGTTTTGGTTGTGTAAATCAAAAACTTGTTTGTTGTTTTTTTTTTTTCAGGTTCAGATCCTTTAGCTTTTTTTTTTTAATAATCTTGATTATATAAAATCAACTAGGAAAAAAAGCAAGAAAAGATTTGAAGGGTGTCTACAGAGAAGGCTCAGGAAGAAAATGGTGGAAAAGTAGATTATTTTTGCCTCCCAAGTGGAAGTATTTTTCCTTGTTCTCACTCTTCTGATTCAAGATAATAAATATAAGAGGATTTTTTTTTAGCTTCTTTCTTGGATATATTGTGTTCTTAGCAATAGATGTTTAAAGAAGTGAGAGTATCGGGAAACATGATAGTTGATGGATACCTGAAACTTAAGGTGAATGGAACAACAGAGTGACTCAAGCTAAGTCAAATGAAACCAAAGAATATTTATTAATTTTTTTAATACTTTTGATTTGAAGTGAAACTCTTTAAACAAATATTTGTTGATAGAATTCCATCAAACGGCTTTTTCATGTAAAATTTTCACAAAATAGGAGTTTGGTACACAACTGGACAGCTCTCCCACCTGCTCTGGAAAAAGAATTCCAATCTGTTTACCCCAGATAATCAAATGAAAGCATACAAATCAACTGAAAGCATACGAATGTTCAGTATACAAAATATTAAAGAGAGAAGTAGTACATTCTTCTATTGAATGTTTCCTCTAAGTACTTTTATATGCCAAATGCTAGACTTTTTGAACACTGTGACAGAGCTGTTACTTGTGAACAACATTTTCAATGGTTTTGGTTGAGTTTCAGCTTAATGTATGAATCCCACGTCCTTGCTGTCATGAAATTTCCATTTTACCACTTTTGCAATATTGCTGGCATATGTCTCCAGCTGTCTGTCGCTGACATAGAATTACTTGTGATTACCTGATGCTGAGCTGTTCTGCTCTGTTTTTGTGATTTTAATCTCTGTAACAATACCTGAAAGCGTTGTGCAAATCGTGATTATAGGGGCAGAGTACAGTTGTCTTTGAATTTTACTGTCCTACATAGAGCATTGGAAATTCTAATGATCCTTATGTCCGTACTGAATATGAGCTAGATCTTTTTCTGATTCCATAATTTTACATTGCAGACTGTTGACTTATTGACTATAACATTAGCATTTTTCAGATTGGCAGACAAATTGCCTTGTAGGAGTGTCTCTGTGTGTATTTATATATCATCCAAAGGCTGAAGTACAGAATACATTTTAACTGCTTAGATATAATTTGATAAATCATATCAAAATTTCTAAACTTAAAAAATGGAAGTTACATACCAAAACTCATGTTACTTTCCAACACAGAAGTACTGATTACTGAGAATCTTCCACTGAGTTTCATTAAGTAGCATCCCAAAGATCTAGTTGCCATTTTAGAGGAGTTTTTAAGACAAAGGAAATTCTAATACTCTTCTTAGATTTCCTAAATGTGGAGTTTTTATTGGTCTTGATATTTCAATGAGGGTAATTTAAAAAAAATAAAAAAATAGTCACATATTCATGTATCAACCTCTTTTTTTTTTTTTTCCAATTGTCTTAGAGTCTGAAGATGTAAAAAATCAAAACCCAAACAAGCCAAAATATGTAATGCAGAGCAAGAAGCAGTGAATATGCTGCCTGAGAATGTTTTGTCAGGGGAAACATTACCTTAGAGGTATTTAAGGCATTTAAGAGCAAGTCTAATTGTTAGTTACATTTATTGTTTCCCACTTCAGCAATACTTTTCTCTAGAATACAGACCCCAACATAAATTACTGCAGAATAATAAGCTGATTTACAATTGCTGCCCATGTATGTGTTCTTACAATTGACAAATGTGAGTTAATCCACAGTAGTTTGCTCTCAACTGAATGAGTTAGCTTGCAGTAACTTGGTTACCTTCTATGCTTCTACCTTCAGAAGTGATCAACAAGAAGTCAATTATAATATTGTAGCCTAAGATTAGTAGAAACATATATTTTCTTGGGGAGGGGTTGACCCGGGAATTCATGACTGTAGATGAAGAAAAGGATGTTTACACCTGGAGGCACAGAGTGGGGGGTCTGAATCTCTTCAGCAAGATGAGGATCCCAAGTGGGAGATACTTGATAAGAGCTGGGAGACAGCACTGTGGTGCACGCCATGTCTTGCTGGCCAGTTGGTAACGATATCTCAGTCTGTGCTTGAAAAGAGGTTTGCGTATATATTCGTAGAGAATTTATCTATCACACTCTCCAGCCAGCTATTTAAAGCAGTATCCTGAGCTACTGCAATGTGCTATTTCTATTCCATCCCTTGAACAAAATATAGACTTCTTTTGTTCTGTGGTCTTTTTTTTTATTTTTTTATTTTTTTGTATCTCTTGTGGTTTGGGATAAAAACTAGGTTTCCTTTCTATTTATGTTCACTAAAACATGTGGTTATTTTCAGTAGTAACACCTCTGCATGTAATATAATCTTTGTTGTCTCTCCACCTCTCATCTCTTCTATTTTATTACCTCTTGCATGCACTGGTAAATAAAAAGGGAGTGCATTTGGAAGATATAGGCCATTTGGAAGAACTGCTGTGTGTATCGTATCGGAGAGTTCAGAAGATTATGGAAATATTTACAGCTCCAAAAGAGTCAATCTGTACACCAAAATTGAATTTAGGAGTGGACATAAGCCCTGTGTATTTTAGCTGTTTTGGAAGGACTGATCTGCAATATTTTATGGCCTCAGGATGGTAAAACTAGTTATGATGAATTTAGCAAAGTCTGTATACTGCATTGCTCAACCATTTCTTATTTTCATTGACATTATTTTTTCATCAGTTTGCACTGTGTAGGATGTGCAGACAGTGTACGTTCAAAATATTGGATTGCTGTGTTTTTGCATACAAACCTTATAAAGAAAAAGAAATACCAGAATGTGTGTACAAGCATCAAAATTTGATTATATGCAGGATCTAATCTTAATATTGCACCATCCTCACTGAAAAGCATTGCAAAAATATTCCAACTCACATTCCGAATGGTGTGTTTCTCTGCAGTCGTTCTGCAGAATTCTTATTCCTACCAGGAGAATATCAGTATATTGAACTGAATAAAAATGTGTACATTAAATTGCTTATTCAAATGTCCAGGTTTGATGTTTGTGGAAAATTTAAGCAGGAGGCAATATAATCTGAGTTTTGTTTTATTGATAAGAGGCTAATGTGAGTTACAAAACAGGAAAGAATAAGAAGTTGTATAATATGCTGAAAATGTGAAAAAAATGCAGATTTCAGTTATTAGCTTTCATGGCTGTATTTGCATAGAAATATACTAACGGCTGGAAGACATTTCACGCATGAACTTGATAGAGGATCTTTAAACATATTCGTGTTAGAAGAGTGCTTAAAGGGAACCTCAAACTTGAACATTCTCCTCTTTGTTTAGAAAACAGAAACAACCACAGTTTCCCTACAATATTTTAGTACAAGACATTTCTTCACGAAACAAAGCTTCCTTTGTTGTGAGGAACACAGTGACAGACTATGAAGGTGCCTCTTTCTGATCACACTTTAGAGAAGACAGTGATTGTCCTGAATGCTAAATATTACTGTACAGTAGATGTTCCTTATGCTTTTGTGGAAAATACTGGCAAAGCATGAAGTGCCTGGAGGATTCAAACTCCTCTTGTCTTTTTGGATTCCTATAGCATCTTCTACTTTGGGGAAAACAACTTTCTTGCAGGTGGGGCAACAGTGATTGCCAGTTTTCTTTGTTATGTGAGGTAATTGGTGCTAAGGCGTCCTTGAAGAATCGGAGGAATTCCTGTCATAGTTAAAGCATGTTATGAATTTCTGTTACTTGGGTGACCACGAGCCCTTCCACTTAATGTTGGTGAGCTGATTTGTTTTGTTCAGTTTTGATTTAATTCACATACTAGTGCAGAGCAGGTGCAACTCCATTCTAACCTAATATAGTGATGTCAGGTCTTTAGTAGAAGTGGAGAGATTCATGGACTGTAGGAAAGATTTGCATAGCAGTGACCAGTTGTGTGTTCTGTTTCTAGCAGTTTTGACATTCAGTTTGCCAAACATGACAAATTATGTTCTATTAGTTTAAATTTGGTTATTAATGAGACACAGCTGAGAAAGGCATTTTTTTTTTTACTAAAATATTCCAGGGATTATCCTGCTCTGTTATCTCCATTCACTTTCCACAACGGGGACTTTACATGCTCACATTTGTTGACGTTCTTCAAAGGAGTTGCTGGCCCATCTCCAACTGTGACTTTCATTAGAAGTAGAAAAGTTGATCGTCTCTTCTGAAGTGGTGAGATGTAAGCATTAATTCATGGAAATATTTTCTAAAAACTCACTTCATACTGAACTATAGCTAGCCCTGAAAAGGATTAGAAATAGCTAGATGAGTATGAATTAAAAAGCACTGCATTATGAAAACGTATCACTTCAAGCAGTCTTCACTCTGTCCTCACTTATGCAAGCCCATTCCTG
>PPHD01006713.1:0-24114 GCA_002909625.1 Bambusicola thoracicus
TGAAAATGAAAGCTTTGCTTGCAGTACTTAGGAGGTATTTTTCATGTGTTCATTCATATGTGTCTAATTTCATTTCTGTTAAATTTACTGGGAATTTAACCACAGCCATCAGTTGGAGTTGAGTTAGTTCAGTGCTGATCACTTCAAATTGTCTGATCAAAATGTCTTTGATGCCTTTATTGAAAACATTAAGAGAATTAATACCTCCCAGAATCTCAATGTGAGAAAAACTGATGGGGATGGAAATGGTGAGAAAGCTGGGGATATCATGTCAGAAGCTCAAGAAATTTTTAATAGCAATTGTAGGACAGAAACCTCAATGAAATTGCATGCAAATATCTCATGAACAGCATTTAGGTAGAAAAAGTGTTTTTGAAGGGGAAGTTATGAACTCTTTCACACGATCAATGTAACAAAGCTAATTTTCACCCCCCTCCTTCACAAGCAAACACCTTGTGCCCTCCCTAGAGGCTTGCTTTCTCTCTTTCCCAGCGATGGAATATCTCTCTATCCCTTTCTTGTGGTCTCCTCCAGTGCACTGAAATTACCCAGCATCTCTGGGACATTCCCACCCACATCAGAGGATCCTTCCCATGTCCACAGTACAGAGTTTCATTCTTAAAAATCAAACCATTTAAGGTTTACATGTCAACAAACAGGGAAGCAGTTCAAAGAATAATGCAAAAAAATAGAAAACAGGATTTTCATCGTCAGCAATTTTAAGCAGTGGCAGAAGTTTTGCTGAACCACTGAAAGGAACTAACTTTAACAAGAGGAAGATGAGCAGAAAAAATGCATTGCAGTAATCAAATCACATTGTAATAAAAACATTTAGAAGAATCTTTGTCAGTTAAGCAAGAAAATGTCTTTTTCTGGAAACACTGCTTAGATGAGGAAATATGGAAAGTGGCTGGTACTGTGCTCAGATTTGGATTGCCTGGTGTCAAAAACGATCTCAGGTTTGCTGAAATATTCAGTGATCAATAGATATGTTGTTGTAATTGAAAATGAGTTCTTCTGTCAATTATTAGTTATCTAATCCTTATCTGGATTCAGTTGAGCCCTAATATGAGTTTCCTGAGGCTACGTTTCAAACCATCTGAAAACAAGATTGCCATACTAGAACTAGAAATTATGAATAGGTTAACAGTTCAGCAAAGAAAACGTTGTAGGAAATATTGGTGATAGTACTGGTAAAACTGGAGGACAAACCCAGCAGACTAACACAATTTCAGTGTGGCTGGAGGTATGCTAAAACAACAAAGTGAAATCCTGGCGCCAGATAGGGCAGAAAGCAAGCACTTAGTCCAGCACAGGACATTAGGCAGTCCAGTAAAACTGCACGGTTCACGGAGCTGAAGGCAGCTGCAGTCCTCTAATAACATGAGTACAGTCAAAAGGACCCTGCAACAGAATTAATAAGGAGATCATTATGGGCTCTGACCAAGGCAGTCTCCATACTGACCTAATCGAAATCCAGAATGGGCATTATCATAATGTGTACAACGAACCTATTAGCCTGGAGCTGGGTTGCCTCCACCTGCTCTAGTATCTCAATTTAGAATGGCACATTAAAACCAAAAAGAGATGAGAGAATATGGCAGAAGATGATGTGGTTCTTTATACTGTGGGAAGATAGCACAGAATTTAAGGAAACTGGTCTCCATTGGCAGCAGCTTATTGCTGCCATACGAACTATTTCTTTCTTTTTATTGGTCGTATTTCCATTGAAAGGGGATGACCAGTCCTCCAAAGAAGAAATTACTAATCTAAGGTAGGCTGGCTGCAGGGATGTATTTTAAAAACTATGATCCTTGGAGACTTTTCTCTGTACCTTTTAAATCTCTCCTTGCCTAGCATCCATACAGCTTTGCCCTGGGTTTCTCAGGGTTCAGGTATCAGCCTCACAGTGGTCACCCAGTTCCCATGTCTGCACCCATGAGGAAAGGTCCACAGGAAAATAGGGGTGGGGTAAGAGTTTTCATGCAGGCAGCTGCCAGGGGGTGGCTCTGTTCCTTTTCTCTTGCACGAATGTTGTGCCTGGAGATCTGGGGCTCTCACCAAGGTGGTAGAGATATGGGGAAAACCTTATTCCTCTTCTCCTGCGGATATTTTCTATCTCCCTCCCCCAGAGGCTGCTGTGACAATCCAGATCTAGGGGAGAATTCTCAAGAGATATGGCTGTGCTGGGCCAGTGTGTGCTGATGAGCAGGGGATTGTGACTGTCCTGATGGTCTGGATTCCTAAGTGAGGTGTTTGGACCCTGCCTGCTGCAGTGCCCATGTAATTTGCACTGTGCAGGCGCTGAATTAAGAGTCTAAATAACTGGAAAGCAAGAATTCTAACTGCGCTATGGCATGTTTTCAGGAGGAGTGCAACTTACTTGTTTTAATTCTTAGTATGATGTTAGCCAGTACATCATATAATGGAATAGGTGAAGGAAATAAATTGGAGAGCAACCAAAAGGAGTTGAAGAGGCAGCCTTTGGGTCCTTCTGTCTGTTTGTGGATCCACCCATGAGGGCTATAGTGCTGTGTACATCAGAGATTCGAAGAGTTCAGCAGTGGGTTATCAGCATAAAGTCCCATATTCAGGGGATTTAAAGGACCATAAGAGCTTAAAAAAGGAAAATAAATAGACAACAGTGTGATAGCAGTGGACCTTAGGGTGATAGAGGTGATTCTTCTTGCCTTGTTTTAGATAGTCAGAGGGAAAAAATGGCACATCCTTGAACTGGTGTAGGATACAAAGCCATCAGGTAATTTTTTAGAACCTATGCTTTTTACTAAAGAGAGAATTTGTGGGTATATTCTTCTACCATAGTCTAGTGAATGGAAATTTCTTGTCTTTCTTAAAACTGTCTGAGATGAATGTGTCTGTCTTAATGGAGGTTAACGAACATTGCAGTTACTACAACATTTGACTGTTTCTATAGTTAAAATTGATAATTTTTATTTCTAATATTTCACCTTTCTTTAGCTCTGGTTCAGTATTCATTTGGTGAATGTTTTGCTCAAATACTTAAAGGTCTCTACCAAGTACTTGAGTTCCTACTGAATGATGTCCCCACCTCACCTGCTTAGATGTTGTTGATCCATGTGATTGATATTGGGTAGTAGTGAATTAATCTACTGGTAGGTTCTGCAAAGCTTAGTTTTTCATTGTAGATTTTGGTAGTGACTGGGGAAAGGAACAGAGGAGTGGCTGCAAGCACATGTAATGCTGGAGTATTTTCTTCAGAGAAGAAAAATGCAACTGGTGTAGGGACTAGAAAATGAGATTTATGAGGGCATTGGAATTGTTTAGACTGGAGAGGAGGAGGCTGAGAGGATTCCTCATCACTCTCTGTAACTGTCTGAAAGGATGTTGCAGTTAGGAAGGTGTTGGTTTGTTTTCTCAGGTAAGAAGTGACAGACCACGAGGAAATGACCCCTAATTGTCCCAGGGGAGATTTCAACTGGATAATGGGAAGAACTTCATCATGGAAAGGAGGGTGATCTGGCATTGGAACAGGCTGCCTAGGGAAGGGGTGGAGTTGCCAACCCCTGAGGTATTTAAGGGACCTGTGGATGTGGTGCTGAGTGATGTAGTTTAGTGGTGGACATGTAGCCTTAGGTGGATGTGGCTGGGTTTGATGATCTTAAGAGCTTTTTGCATCCTAAATGATTCTGTGATAATTGCTCAGAATGTCATTCTTTAACTGGATTCTACTCTTGAAGGGCAGATGTTCATTGCTTTGCAGAATGCCCATACCAATAGCCTCTTGCATCAAGCAGTACTGCTGACTCTTGTGATTTACTGAGAACCACATGATTCTGCTTGTTCTTTCCCTTGTGGTTTTGGAGTAAAGTTTGAGAATAAGTGCTTTGAGATTAAGCAAGAACAAGAAGTAGGAAAATGAAGGCTCATAACTTATCAGTTCAGAAGAAGTCCTCATGCTCTGCCGTGCAAGCTTGTGGTTTGGGATGGGAAGGTGTGGGAGGTGGAGGGTTGGCACAGGCTCTCTGAGCACTGACAATACTGAGTACCCCATACAGATGAATCTGTGTTGCATTGTGCAGCTGTTACCAAACTGAAGATGAAGGATGCAAGAAACAGGATGGTTGTAGAGGTCTGGTGTTTCAAATGGGTGGTGAAGGACAAGAGGCACAAAGGAAGGTTCCAGACTGTGCAGTACACACATATCCCAGAGCCTTGGCTTTAGTTGGGAAATAGGAAAGGTTTTAATTTAAAATTTGATTTAAGGGAGGGAGACTTTTTCATTAGCATAACATTTACTCACTCAGTTGGGAGCTATTGGAAGAAATTAAAGTAGATTTGGCAATCTGTACGCTTCAAGCGGGAACGGGGTCTATCTGTTCATCCACCTTTCTGCATAATCACGTGAGTTCGGTGGTACCCAGTGTTGTGTTTTCCCTTTCTTTGACTGTTGCAAAATCTGACTTGGTGTAACCTGCTCAGAGGATAAAGTTATTTTTAATATAAGCAATCAAGCAACCTCTCAAGTTTTTTGTGCTACTGTTATTTTTTTATGCTGTTAACCCAGGATTTCTTTTTTTTTTCCTCCCAATCTTAACTGGGAAAAAAAAAAAAAAAAAAAAAGCACCTTGGAAAAAGATTTTTATTGTCTTTGTTTTCAAAAACATTTTGCAGGGCATAAGGGGGGAGTGGGCAAAAAGAAATTAAAGCCAGGCAAACCCTGACAAAAACGAGAGGAAAAGTGCTTTGGAGAAGTGTGTGTTTCACGCATAGCCCTGTTGTTGATGTGCAGTTACCTTCTTTCTCATAGAGCTTAGCATAAAGTTTTGAAGGGTTGTTTTTTTTCCCCTTTTGTCAAAAAAAATTATGAAAGTGTCACTTTTCCTTTGCGGTTAATTCAGGAGAGATCCTCAATTCGAGCAGGGCACATTTTCATGCAAATACAGCGGCACAGTTTCCAGCCCCCTAATAGCTTCTTACAAATGATGTGCCATTACAACGAGGTTTATTTAAACAAATTTAATACATCTTTAATCAAGCTGGAGAGCATTTTCAAAGGTCACGCTCCAAATCAGGATCACTGTTCAGAGCTTATCAAAGTATTAGCTTAAGGGGGAGGGAGAATTATTTCTTGGACAAGTAATTTTAGGCAAATCTTTATTTACATTTTTATTCAGTTATTAAATTTTATTCCTTTCCCTCCTCCTCCTAGTCTCCATTTATGAACCTATAAGAAAGTCTGTAAATGGAGCCATAAGCATATCACAGCAGCTACTATTTCCAGGGGCTATTCCTTTGAATCTAGAGGGCCTATAAAAGCAAGGATGAAGTCACATTCTTTTTTTTTTTTTTAAGCACAAGCTATGTGTGCCCATTTCCTCCAACAAGCTTTTGCCCGAGGATCTGATATTAGGATAAATGTATGATTAGCGATACTTTAATTTAACAAAAGTTAAAAACAAATTTTGGGAGTAATGGGTATTTAAGGGTGCTGTATATTCCTGCTGGGAAAGGGGGATTGTTGGTGCAAGTCCCATTAAAACTAATGGGAGCTGCACTAATGTGCTGAGGGAATCGACCCCAATTCACACGTCAGGTATCATTCTTTAGATGGAGGCCTTTGAGTAGATTGCAAATGTTTTAACTTACACACAAGCGGGCTTTAGTTGTAGGGATGGTTGGTTTCTTGTGTGTCAGCTCCTCACCACCTGTTCTGCTATGTGCTCTCAAGTTAGTGCTCTTAAAGCTCATGCTTGTGTTCATAAAACTCGGTCCTTTGGCCTTTGCTTTATAGAAGTAACTAATGAGGCACCAGGATTAAAGAGAAGTGAACTCTACAAGTGCGCAGACAGAAATACTCCTGAGATTTTAATGCTCATTAGACTGAGGCGTGTTCAAACTTTTCAATACAGGGAAGTAAAACTATGCATCTGAGGAAATAATGAAAAGAGCTTGTGTGGGCTCTGTTAATTCTGTGTTTGAGGCTCACCTTGCAGTGAGCGTTTGATAATAGGGTTTAAAAGGAAATATGTCAGACTAATGAGAAGGCACTTCTAGAAGGCTGGTTCTGCAGGTCACTGGTACGGTTGGCTGATGTGAAGCGTTTTGTACCCATGTCTTCAATCCTCACCAAGAAAATATTTGCATCTAGCACCTGCGGCATCCCTGTGGCTTCCAGGAATATGCAAAGCAAACAAAGTCTATTGATGTCACACAGTTTCTACTGATGTATGAACCAGTGAATGTCCCTTGACGCTTTTAGCAGAACAGCAATATACATCTGGCACCTTAAGTGTCAGTCTGGGTGCAACTGGTGAAAGGGCATGAGATAATGGCTTTGAGATTCTCCGGAGGACATTCAGGTTGGATGTTAGGAACAGTTTCTTCTCTGGAAGGGTTGTGATGTATTGAGACAGGCTGCCCAGGGAGGTGGTAGAGTCACTGTCCCTGGAGGTGTTCAAGAACCATTGGGTTGTAGCACTGAGGGATGGCCAAGATGGGGGTGGGTTGGGAGTGGGCTTGGTGGCCTTAGAGATCTTTTCCAACCTTAGTGGTTCTGTAGGCAACCAGCCTCTGAACATCAGAATCAAAACAAAAGTTTGGTCGGCCGAGGGTGAGGAAATGCATCGTCATGTCCCAAAAACAGATCTTTGAAAAATGCAGAGTGTTCATAACTATTGCTTCTTTTTTTCCTCTCTCTATTTTTTCTTTCCTACGGACTCCGGTATGATGGTTACCCCTTCTTTGCCTATCTAAATTTTAATTCTGAATACATCCTGAAGTGACAGTGTTCAAACTATGAGCACAAACCTATGAAAAGGTAAAAACTCAGTACTGATTTATTCCTGCTTTGTCTTGGGGTCCAACAGTAGGAGTCAGATTTAGAAAGTCAGGAGCTTTAATACGTTGTGACATTATCCAAATATAATGGAGCAGTTGGAACAATATGTATTTATTCTTATATTGTACATTCAAGAGAAGCATGCCCAGCTTGGGAAAGAGCATTTTTCTAAGAGCTCACAATTCCAGGTTAAGGTGAGAATGTTTTCTCCATCTCCTCCCCCCCCCTTTTTTTTTTCTACTGAGTTATTTGAAGTCCTTAAACATAAAGGTAGGCTCTATTCAGCTAATGGTAACTGTAAAGTGGTTTCTGCTTTCTATATTAATGATGTTAGAATTCTGTGATTTGAGTTTGAAGGTAGACCGTGTAATAGCTGAAGTGAAATGTTGGGCACACACTTGATGCCAGTGAGTTGCGTCTTCCCAGTGGGTATATGCGAGTCTGGCAGCATTGCTGAAATTCTCTTCCTTTTTTATGTTGCATAACAAAGTATGATGTGAGTTAACTAAGTGCTATTTTGATCTCTTATTTTGCTTCTGTTAAACAAGTAGCGGGTTGAGAAGTAAAACAAACAAAACAGGACTGTTGACACTGTAAACCCTAAGGGTTCCTTGAAACATACACTTAGTTGAAACAGCAAATAGGTCAGCTGCTAAGCAAACTGCATCCAGAGCCTTCCAGGATGTTCATGACCTATCAGACAGTAGATAATTTTGGCCAGACAGCATCTCGATACGTTTGAGAGCCAAGAAGACTCTTCTTTAAGAAATAACCAAAATAGCAGAGATGTAATCCTCCATACTTGTGTTCTGAGGTTAGCCCTCTGTCACGTAGTGTGATGTGAGGGCTGTATGAGTGCTGTAATACTGTCATTTTTCTCTAATATTCTGACAAAGCAATGTTTATCATTAACTGAAAGCACTGAATATCGTAGCTGAGACAATTTTTATCATTAACGTTAAAAAAAAACAAGAGTGGAAACATAAAGAACGGAACAAGCATTCTTCACGTTTGCGATGTTAAATTCACACAGCTGGAAATTGGGAAATTTAAAGAATGAAAATTAATTTATCAGTGCTAACCGGAGTGTATTGCACAACATGAAAAAATTGAAATGGATGTTTAACCAGGAAGAAAGCAACAGGAAATGGATATACTAGATAAGCTGTGAATGTATAAACTTTTATCAAGGTACTAAGTACATGCATGGCAAAAAATAATGTTGATTTCCTGAAAACAAGCAGATATCTTACTGGGAAACTGCCTTTATGTTCAACATATCTTTAGGGGTACCTGTCCTTAGAAAAGGGGTGTTCCTGCTTTGCTGCAAGGGCACAGAACAGCATCGGTATCTGTTCTGCCATGTACTAATTGGGGTAGGATGGAAGATGTATTGGTCATGTGATATAAGTGGCCCTACAGAGTTGGGCAGGTCTAAATAAAACACAGATTTTTTTTTTTTGCTGTAGTCCTACCTGTGGTCTTGAGCAACTCGTCCAAGCCCAATGTTACAGCAATCCACAGTGCTTTCTGAGCAGGCGCTAAGATCCTACCCCAGACTTCATATAACACACAGAAATCTCTTTGTCTGTAGCTGCACAATAATTTGGGGAGATGGTTCAGTTTACCATGAGGTTGTCCAAATAGAGCAGCCCCACTGCCGCTTACTATTTAAAATATCTGGGGATTTCAGATCTCTGCCCGCAGCTTTGCTGACCCTGTCCCTGCACTATTATCTTCGCAAAGCTGCTGCCTATTTTTCCTCTCCTTTTCAATTAATCTTGAATTACTGGGTGTTGTTTGTGCGTGTGGTTTTTGTTTGTTTGATTTCCTGTCCGGGAAGCATAGGCAAGTTGCCATTCTGGTGATAAGTATTGCATTTTCAAGATTATTTCTTAAGAGCCTTTTTTTTTTTTTCTCCTTGCAAATCTCTCTGGCGTTATTTAATCTCCCATTTGGACTTTCTAACATCATATTTAACACTCGTTTAATGCTATGCTGCTGAGGGAACGTGTCCTCTATTTAAGCAAACCCTTCTGCTCTCCTTCAGCTGAAGAGCATTTCCTTTGTAGGTTCATGAAGCCCCATGGGCAAACTGTGTGTTGGCGTGCAATTGAAGGGAGGTAGATGGCAAGAGGCATGATTGCCTTCTTGCCTCTCAGCCAAGAGAAGCCCCACAAACAGAGATAATCAGTTGATGACTTTACTGCTTGCAAGTCAGTAGCAACTTGCTGTCTGGGTGGTGTGAATGCTTGCTGAGAGTGGCATGCTGAGACAGAGGATGCTACTAGGCAGGAGCAGACCCACTCCTTACATTCACATTCAGGCATGAGTGATAAAGTAAGTGGGGACATGGCTTGAACTAGTCTGCTTGAATGCAGACTAGCTGGTGAAGCCTTCAGGAATTAGCTGAATGAGGAAGAATTGTCCTTGAATGCAACCAGCCCTCCCAACCAGGTTCCTGGGCACGTCTTGAACATAGGCCTGGGCATGGCTGTGATGGAGCAAAGAGGTGAAAAGCAGGCGGCCTGAAACTCAGCAGGGAGCGGAGGGAAATGAGGTGGTATGGAAGAAGATGAATTAGATCAAATGAGGTTTTTCAAACATGTTTTCACTGCACGGAGATTAGAGAAGACAACCCAAAAAAGAGGAGTGAACCGTTGGCAGTTGCCCTCTCTTGGAGCTGGCGTCCGACGCGGTGTGAGTCATGCCTTGCTTGGGGAAACAGTCCCTGTTGTTACTGTATGTGGAGAAACAGGCTCGGTTCCCCACATTTTAAATCAATCTCAGGTTTAAGTGAAGGTGCAGGCTTAAAAGTTATTACAGCTCCACTGTTTCCCCTGATAAATTACATGAATAACATTTGAGACAATGCATTGTTAAATATTTATGTCTAGTACTATAGAACCAGAAAAAGCACAAGAACCCCTAGAAGAATAAATATATTTACCTAAATAAATTACTAAGACAAATATAGTCCTATGTGCTCTGTACCAATAAACAGTAGGTATTCACTAAATTGTGGAATATAAATGGCTCATTTCCTCTAAATGTACACTGAAAGATCTATAACATGTTACACGTTTCCTGTGCTTTGCATATATATTTCAATATTCATCATGAAAAGGCTTGCTTATGTGTCAATATACATTACTTTGCATACATTAAGAAAATATTTTTTTTTAATTTTACTATTACAGATGTGCTCCACCGGTGGGGGGGTGGTGAAAGTGAGGGCCTTATTTTGTGATTAACCCTTTCCTGGCTCGTCCTTTTTTTACCAACGTGACATTTGCACAAAATGAATTGCTTGCTTAGACACAGCTAACTAAATAAAAGCAGGCCAGAGCTGATAGTATGAAAAATGGATTTTCATTACTGTTTCATTGATTCTTGTAAATAAGGGCCTGAGGCCTGCTCCAAAAAGGCTGCAAACAGTAATAATTTAATCTGAGGTGACATAGACCAAAATGTATGTGGACAAAAATCATCCTTGAATATTAAACAACAGCCTCAAGACAGAGAAAAGTGTTGCAGGCGAATTTAAATGTATGCAGATCGGTGGGTAACATATTTAAAAACAGAAATTAAAGATTCCTGTCATAAATCACATTTGCTGCCATGGATATGCCTTGTTATGCTGGCGTTTAAGAAAACCTGAAAGGTTAAGGCAGTTGGTGCATTAAATCGTACAAGGATAATTAATACTTTTCTTGTGGCTATTTATAAGAAATGGAAAATATAGTTAGATCAGCTGTGGCACTGTAGTAATTTGAGGGGGAAGAAATGAAAGTATGAGTCAATAGTTTTAACTGGACAAATGTCAAAAGCTTAATGATGCAGTATCCTAATTTGGAGGCTGTCTGAAAGTTCTATATGAAAAAAATAAGATAAAATAGTTCATTCTTCTATTGCACATATGATTTGTTTGGCTTTCAAACCTCCGACCTGTTTAATAATAATAAAGAAAATATCTCTGATTGCAGTTGGAATAAAAAGAAGAAAAACAACACAGGTCTGTTCCATGGAAGTGAAGTGCAATTCAGGTCTTGAGTCCAGAATCCAAACTTTGCTTTTTTTTCGTATACATCTTCTAATTAAAAAGGCCACTGTATTTTGCCACTGAATAGCCTGAAACCGTGTGTAAGAACATTGTTTCAGTTGTGGTAGTTTGACTTATTGCTATAGTACCTACCACTCAGGATGGCTCATAGCGAGACCAATGTAGAAAACATGTTTTTCCTTCAACCTGATGAAGCATTATTTCTTTTTTTCTTCTTTTGTTCCTTAACTTGGGGTTACATTCGAAGAAACCCTTCCAAGTACTGCAACTCCGCAGAGGAAAACACTCCTTCATCACTCACTGAGCTCAGGTTTATGATCAACCTATTATTTAAAAGTTCTTATTTTCCTTTTTTTTTTTCCTTTTTGCTTTCATGAATAAAAACAATAAACTTTCATGGTATCAAACATTATTAAAGAGTCTCAAAGCAACAAGACAGAAGGTTTATATGCTCAAACTCTCTTGATATAAAGGAGTTGGATATTTTCAGATGTCACTGCCATTCATCTCCACTCTTTTTCTCTCCTTCTGCCTCCCTTAAGCTAGGAATAAAGATTCTATTTGAAAAAAATCTTACCAACATGTAATAACTTTTCACCTGTTTTCATGAAAGTTAAACATTTGGGACCCAATTTGCCTCACTATTATTTTTTATTCTAAATGAAAACAGGAAGTGTTTCTTTCGAGTGAGGCAGATTACCCACAGAAGATATTTTCCATCTGAAAATAATGATGGTTGGGGGGGGAAATATTTCTCTCACCTCACCGAATTTCTGATCTCTTTGGAGAACATTCAGAGTATCCCTGTAAATTATTATTATTATATTTACAATTTTACCCTGGTTTCAATTTGCAAATATCCATAAAAATTACCATGGCTGCATGCAGATCTTTGGAAACAAAGATTAGCAGGTTTTTTTTTTTTCACAGTTCTAGCTGGAACACACTGTCTTTGGCAAGTTTCTGTTTGCAACAAACAAAATGTGATACTTTATAGGTTATAATATTCATCATTGCACTGATGTGTCATTGGTATGTGGTGTCACACCCTGCTACTTTCTGGACAGTGTTCCCAATTTGATTATGACAAACCTTTTCTTAAAAACTGCACTTTTGAGAAAAAGAAAAAAAAAGTAATAAATTAACCTAGTCTAAAATAAAGGGAAAAATCCAATTTCCTTTCAGAGGAATATCGGATGGGCAAAGGTTTTGGCCTGCTCACTTCACAGAAGTCATCTGGAAAATAAACCAAGTTGAAAGAAAGAGGGGACAAAAAACAGTGTGACTTGAGAAATTTCATAATCAGAAAATCTCTTCAAAAACTTGCATCAAAATAGGAGAGAGATGGAAAAGCAGTATTCCTTTGGTTACAGCACGGACTTGGTGATAGTAGTATTCTTTTTGTTGCAATATGTATATTTTATTTCTGGAATAAGCTAAGTGTCTTAATATCAGAAGCTGAGCTGGATGTGAACTTCTTTAGTTAGTGCCTTAAAAAAAGGAACAGTATAATGATCTGTTGAATGAAACCACTTCTGTCCACTCACAGCCTACTAATTCACGAGCCATATCTTGATGGCTGAACAATCTTCTACATTGTAGGCAATCAACAATTGGTTGTGTAGGTCAGAGCTTTGTGGGTTTACTTATTTTTAAATAAAAGCAAATTGTTTCACAGCCACTCTATCAAGAAAAGAAGTATAACTTTTTATCTTTGGTACAAAGCTTTACATACAATGACTATAAACTGTGTGCAAAGTTATTCTGACAGCGGTATGTACAGCAGAAGGAAAGTGTCTCAGACATTATACTGTGATCTGAAGAAGCACGAGAACTAAAAAGGGAAGATGTTATGGCTCATGTTCACAAAGCAAAGCACTTTTTTTTTTCCTCTTCAAATTTTTTTAAACCAGTAGACATACAGCAAAAAGTCACGAGATCCAAAAAAACCTGTAAAAATCCCACCATACAGTTTTAAGAAGTAGATGGGATGCAACTATGCTTATCTTTATTTTGCCTAGACATCTGCCGGTGCATTTTAAGCTGCTGACGATCAGCAGAGCTGAGCAAATAACTTGTAATTATTAATGTTTTCCTTGAATTTATACTACTTTTTCTGTTTGTGAGAAATGCGAAGAAGATCATGACATTTCAAAATGTCTTTGTTATTCAGAGTTATTTATGGTTTTTTTCCATGGCGTATTTTTTCCTGTGGGTGGTATTCGCTCTTGTGCATGCACAAGGACTGAGCAGTACTTAGACCCCACTTAAATCTTGAAAATATGTCTTCTGCAGTGGGTTGATTTTCATGCAGAGAGGCTTGTGTATTTGATTAGATTGATACTCATTTTCCTATTCAAACAGATAGTTACAGGGGATAAGTTGTAATGCAGCAGTGCCTTGTAGATGGCTGGGTGTGCAGTCCAGCAGCTGTGAAGGGAATGCATGCAAATCTGGCTACTTCTATAAATAATGTACAGTTCTTAGAAGTAAAACATAAAAATGCAGAGCAGCAAATTAAGCTGTTACTTCTAATATGTTAATTCTCAACAAACACAGAAACTACCTGTGAGCTGCAGGTTTATCTACCTAATAACTGCACATCCTTTTCCCTTCAAAGTCCAAACAGCAGATTTACTGTGTCATTGTTAGTTACATGAGAAAGTACATGTTATAATGTACTGTTTTGTTTTGTTTTTCGTACAAATGCTCCTTTCCATCATGTGACTGGAAGGCTTCCAGATTGATTGACAGACTGTCAATTTTGGCCAAGGAAAATAACAAATGCAAGGTGGTACTTTGAACCTGTGCTTTATGATAATGTGAATTGTGTGAGTAGTATGGAGAAGATGAGAACACTAGAAATGCAACAACTCTGTGTGCTAACCCTTTCTAAAGCTGTAGTTGAACCTGTGGCCCTGAATTCCACACTGCCAGTCCCCAAATCCTGTAACGGAGGGGCTGCTACTGCTGAAACCAGTGGGTTCATTCAGGGGTAAAAGGGGCCAAGGGATGCATGGAACAGGAAGAATTCCTCTTGCCCAGAAGACAGTAGGTCAGGCATTACTTTGGCCATGTTAGTTTCTTTGCTTATGCTAACTCAGGTCTCAGTTTTTCATGCCAAACCTCCAAGGCCTACACCTCTCCCTTTAATCCTTATTGGCTGTTTCCTCCCTCATATGAGAGGACTGCTTAATTGGTTATTTCTTCCTCAGGCCAAATGTTGTGAGCTTTCTCTGCTCCCCTAAGCATCAGAGATGTTACTTCAATGTCCACTCCCATTAGATGACTCCCATTACCAGTTCCACCTCAAGCATGATTCATAAAGCTTAAAGCCAGAAGGAATGATTAGATCATCTAGTCTGACCTCCTGAACATCACAGGCCATTAAATTTCACTGAGTTACCTCTGGATGGAGCCCAGTAAGTTTTGTTTGTCCAAGGAATATCTTGGAAAAACCACCCAATCGTCATTTGAATTGATCAGGAGCTGGAATATCCCTGTTTCTTCTTGGTGGATTATTCTTATATTGAATGACAATCAGTTGTTATGAAAGGACTCAGAAAAGTGTTACAACAGTCTGGTAATTTCTGAACACTAAGTGGCATGCTTCACCTAATGATTGATAAACTTCTAGAGTACATGTCTTCTTTCACAAGATGTCCATAGAGACATGATAAATTGTATGTCAGAGGATGGTTTTGGTTTAGAAATTGCTAATTTTTCATGATATTCCTACAGTAGTTTTTTCAAACGATCTAATAGACCAAATATGGGAAATGCATAAGATTTAGGATTGTGTTGTATGTATGAGTGAGTATATTGTCCTACTTCTGTTTAAGAGGTGACTGTGTGAAGATCAACCCACAGATTCAATAGTGGGCCAAGCAGATGATTGTGGGAACGTGCAAGAACAGGCTGGAGTCTCCTTGGAATGCCCTCACCAATTCTCAGTTCTGAAGGAAAGTTATCATGATCACTGTATCACTGCATACAGTTTACTCATTGCTGCTGGTTATTGGATGAGCACTCCAGTAGTTCATCTAATCTGATTTAAAGCTTGCATTTTGGCCTCTGCACCTTTCGTAGTTCGGTTATGCTCAGTGTGTATAAAGTACTTGAAATTGTTTCATGTAGAAAATACGAGGTTTTGTAAAAAAAACGGAGGTATCTTAAGAGTGTACATTTGGCACTACTTTAATCTCTGTTTACTGATCTTTCAGTTAGCTAAATATTATCCCTGTCCTGAATTTCATCCAAAGAGAGCTTCAAGAAATGACCACAAAATTCTCTTAAATGTTGCTCTTATGCTTGCCACTTCATTTGAAATGAAACAATTTGATGTTTAAAACACACATTCCGAATAAAACTCACAGAACAAAGCCAGAAAAAAATATTTAATTATCATCTATAAATATACCAGCTAGCAATGAAGACAGTATAATACATTTGTTTCCACGCAGGAAGAAGGGGTTTGTTACACTTTGGTCCCACCCCTCATTCTAGACCTTTACAATATCAGTGAAAATACGTGTTAAATAACCAACCACACCGGCAATATACTCTATTTATATTTTATATGAAATAATATTCTGGGCCATGGTACTCGAGTGGTTCACAGAAGCACAAGAAGTCATTAACCTAATCTGCAACATAACATGATGTAAATCATATAAGATGTCATGCATTTTAAGAGGAAGTATTATTTTGAGTGAATACAGACATAGCTATTTGGCATGATGTCTTGAAGGGGATGGGAGTGTTATGACCCAGAAAATGTGCAGCATTTATTGCTTTGACTCAGGATGTCATGAAGCTTCACATAAAAATGGAAGTTTCAAAACAACAAGTTGAGATGAAAAAAACAAGTTAAATACCAGGAATGTCTTTGTCTCGCTCTAGATTTGGGCTGTGTTGAACTGAGCATTCCAGTCCATCATATTCATGTCTTTTTAAGGAGTTACTTCAAAGAAGGCTTGTACAAAATAAAGTTTTCTTCTATGTAGAGAAAACGAGTAGCACTTCTAGTATAGTTAGGTTTGTTTTGTTGTTGTTGTTCTTTTTCCTTAAGTGAAGAACAAAAAGAGGAAAATCTGAGTAATGACTTAAAGGACAGCATGTGTGATTCATTTCTTGTCATCACAGCTGTCTACACAAGGTCTAGAAGTCTACCTACTCTTGTAGATGCTTTGGTAATGCAGATCCAGTCCCTGTAAAACGAAATCTAGAGCTTGCTGTGATTATGGGGAGGCTTTTTTGATATTCATGTTTGGATGCAATCAATAGGCTTACTCCTATAAATAAGGATGCAGTCATATCTTTCATACGAACAAATCGAGTAGTATTTTTCATAGAAAGAAAGTGAAGTATGTGCATAGATGCTGCATGCCTGGAGTGTCAGCTCAGAGGAATGGATCAATTGTAAACAAGTCCCTGGCTGCGTCCCAGATGGAAGCAGAGTACTTGCAACCTCAGAATCGTAAATGACACTCATTCTAATATAATTTCCTTTGGAGGAATTACAAATCATTGGGTTTGAGTTCACCTGAGAACTCTGACCGAAAAAAAAAACACCTTAGAAGACTTTTATGTTCAGAGAAAAAGTTCTGATACCTTCTGTGAGTTTTACACTTGGTGATTCCACTTACTTCATAGTTGTAGTAATATTTGAAATCAGCGTTGTGTAGCGATAGCATGGTGGCAATAGTCTTATTGCTTTTCCATGGTTGCAACAAGGTGGGGATCTTAGATAGAAGTCATGTCTGTTAGAATTCTCCACATGCATATACGTTAAGAGTTGAACTTAGAAATATTTGTCATTCTGCTCTGCTTAGATTGTGAATGATAGGTTGATCAATTCAGTAATAACTGACGTGAGCTTCTGCTAATCTCCTCAATGAAAGTAATTTTCTTTCTATTTGAAGGTGGTTTACAAAGCCCTGGTCTAGCTAGACTTGTGACACCAAGGGAAACGTTGGTGCCATGGTATTCTAACCCAATCTAAGACAGAAGCAATGAAGATGAAGTCCTTGTGTCCATTTCAGTCCACTTCTGTAGGCTTAAGTGGTTTTTGTAGTTAGGGCTCTTAGCGTAATGTGCAAGTGCTCAGCTAAATGGAACCTACGATCTTCTTTGAGGTTCATCCATCATTATTCAGAACGTCTGCTTTGTGCCATCATGTGGGCAAATGCTTTCATGTATTTATTCATCTCATTGTAAGAATTTCTGCAAGCATATGCAGACCACTAAGGCTAGCAGTGATTAAAGCCATGCAGTCTTGAGCAGATGTAGACACTTTAGTTCACCCTATTCATTTCGCTGAAAGAGTATAAATCAAGTATTTTCGGCACCAGGAAGAGAGCTCATCTGTTGCTGAAGATCACTGCTCTCCCCAAAATGTCCTTCCTAATTGTTGGCTTTTTATAACATTTGCCTGTATCACGACTCCTTTGTACGTAACAGAGCAGTAAAATGGATGCTGAACTTTTCTCACACTCCCTTTGCAAGACTGCAGTAAAAGCTTGCTTGTAAGGAGGTAATGGGAAGGATATGTGATTCCTGGAAGAGAAAAGAAGTCATATCATTTTAAGAATTTGTAATCTTTCCAAATCAGTGGAGCCGTGGGGGGAGAACGTGAGAGGAATCATCATCCATGGAGAGAGAGAATTCAGCCAAAATAATTTTAATTTTAATAGGTGATAAAATCCAAGCTGAAACTAGCCTGCAACAAGCACAGCCGCTGTTTACAGCAGCACACTTTTAACCGCAGCTATAAAATATATTTTTCGTCTAAGGAGCATTTCTCTACTTGGTTAATTTTTGTCAGCCTTTCATTTACACAGTAGGTCATCCTCCCAGACAAGATTTCTGCTGGCCCTGAAGCTCCAAAGGAGCATTTGATTCTCAGCTTGGACCTTGTCCTCTACCTCTGTTCCTTACCAGCCCAATTAGCCTTATGCTACAGAGTTGTCAGTAGCCTAACTACCTTGGAGCCATCAGATAAAAGTTTCTCTTTCCCGACTACTCTATTCATCAGGAATCCAGCACAGCCAAGGTTTGTATAACCTGCTATGACAAACCCTCCCACTCAATTGATTTCTGGTCCCTAATGAACCATAGGCTGATGGACAATTACTCATCTTGCTGAGACATATGGGGACTTTTAAAGGCAGGGTACTTGGGAGCTTGTAAAACTATACGCTTTCGTATTTAACATTAGCTGTAATTTTTGACACTGGAAGGATTTTAACAGTGACTGTTAAACATCATCCAGACTATCTCAGTAATGGCAAAAGCTAGTTTTTAAAACTCTCAGGCCCTTCATTATTTACTTGCTGGTAAACACATAACAATGGTACATGTAGACAAAGTTACAAGCCCCCCAGAATACACCGCTGTGGAATTTGACATTAATAGCTCAGAAAAGCTCAGTGCTGCTGTTGGGAGCTGTAGCGTGTTTTACTGTAACTCAGATGGATACAATTAAAAAAAGAGTGTGATTATTGCCATTATTGTGTTGTGTTATGACTGCTATGAAGTGTTTCAACAGCCCCAGTGCTTTCAAGTCACACCGAGTGCTTGAGTTAAATCTTAGCAGTAATACATTGATGAGGATACTGACTGCAATATTAAAGAAAATAATCTATGCCTATTCTTAAGTGTGCTAATAATTAGCTGAATTTGTTATCCCCAGCGTCATAAAACTCCTCTGGGAAATAAATTACTGAAATCACATGGTTTGTAAAATGTAAGGTATGCGATATGTGCTGTTTTCTAACGTAATGGCTTGAAAAATGGCTGTCTGATTTTTAAGTCAACTAAATTTGTTGATCATTTATGGTACAATAATGTGACTAGAAAATACACCACTCATCCCTATGGTTTCAATTCTGGTGCTATCAATTGGCCTACAAAGCGTTAAGAGAGTGGTTGAACTGTGTAACTGAAGAATTAAGTGCATTCTGCATTGTAAACTTGAATAAAGTGATGACAACAACAACAACAACAACAAAAAACCATAAGGTTTTTGGTAGATCTTCGGTACTTTTCTGAATCTGCTGTTGGAACAGAAATATCAGCTCACAGTACCTTCAGAGAAGAGGATTAGTGCTCCAATATATAAGTAATTTTGGAGAATGTTATCCTTCATTTTAACTATTGGTGGTATGTGAACAATTGGACTGGATGATCTTGTAGGTCTTTTCCAACATTGGTGATGATTCTATGATGCTATGAGTTCCATAAATGGCAGAGAGATTATGGGAAAGTATCTTTCTTTCATTTTCCCATTTCTGCCATCTGAATTTCTTACCTCCCATCTTTATCTTCCTGCTGTCTGCCATGGTTTCTGTAGAGCCTGAAGTGGATTTCCTCATATCCTCCCTCTCTCTCTTGAAATCCCTTACACTTTATTCACATTTTCATTCGGCAGTACACCTGCAGAGCTGAAGTAACTTTTTGCTTAAGACTGGGCACATTCTTCTGCTGGAGAGTGTGTGGTCTTTAAGATTCTGTGTTTTCATTTAAACTCTTAAAAAAACATTAAAGCTATTGCTATATTTAAGTTATGTATAGGGCCCCCTATAGATGGATACTGGTAAATATAAATAGAGAAGTTGATAACTCTTCTCCAACCACACAAATTCTAAACTAAGACATAAGTTAAAGAGAAATATCACAGTTAATGGAAACAAAGAGGAGTGGAAGAGGAGAACAAGAAAAGCAGTGCTTTGCTTTAGATTGGTACTGAACATATCCTGGAAATAGACATAAAAAATACCTTATTTCTACTGCTTCAACCACCTGTTCTAATCTTGTTTGTACATTTAACAAAACCTGCCTTAAAACTAAAGAATGTAAAACCTTCTGCTTTTTGTTGTTCCAGCCTTTTACTCCTCGAATGCATAACTTCGTGTCTACTTTGCATTTGGGTCAATCCATGGTGAATCGTGCTTATCCCACTTGCCTCATGCTGACAGTGTCTTTAGCAGGTGATCCCCATCCTCGGTGCCATGTCTTATACTGATGGCTGTTGAAACCCAGATGCTGTTTGTGTGTTGAATTCATACCCTCAGTGAACTGATACTCCTACTCTTTTCAGAGGCACTTTTTCCAAGGCAAACACTTTAAAGCTTGACTTTGCCTGTCTGCCAACAGAAGCCCTCCCCTCACCCTGCACCCTTGCACCATTATTTCTCATTTGCCCTCTAGGACCACGCACATGAATGTGCTGACCCAGGCCCCGGAGATGGCAAGGTGTGGGCAAGAAGAAGGCTCTCTTTGGGCTGAAAACTAGACAACTGCAGGAGGGATGGACATAATGGCATGCACACACAAGAAGAAGCAGGCAAAAACTCTGCCCGAAATGCAAACTAATTTTTTTAGGCATTTAGAATGTTTCATTAATATTTATAAGGGGTTTTGATGTGGGCTTTTTTTCATCCTGATCTTGCTATTTTTTCATAAACTTTTAAATTTCTGTCTTTTGTCCGGGCTCTGAAATTGAAGCACTGAAATGGCAAGGCAGAGAGCAGGCGGAAATGGAAATTTCTCTTCGAAGTTTTCTAGCTCAGACCTCAAAAGTTGGGAGATGTTACTTAAAAACACACTGCTGTTCATATCAGCTCTTCCAGCTTTTTCAAGTGTGTCACTCGCTAGTTTGTCCCTTTGAAACTGTCACTTTTTTTTTTTAATTATTATGATTGGGACCTGGAGCGTAAATGGCAATTGCAGTTCCAGTAGTCACTGGTGTAATCCTTGCTATTCTCAGAAGATCGTGTTGTATCAGGAGAAATACTGGTAGTGTCCTGAATGACACGGTGTCTGGCCCTTCACGCGTGACAGTTCCCATCTAGTAATCTATGCCTGTGTGGGGTATGGAGACATTGTCACCTCCAGCCCTCAGACTGGGATCAACTCAACTCATCACTTTATTTCTTTGTTTTGTTGTTTGAAATCCCTCTGGTTCTGATGACTCTGAAAACAGAAGGGTTTTTAGTAACTGGTTTGTCACAGGTGACATAGTTTCTTCTGTTTTTAGGGTTGTTTTATGCTTTTGAATCTGTCAAGAGGTGTAGGTAGATAATAATGGAGAGCCTGCTTGTTTTCACCTCCGAGGATGTAGCTGGCACTGAAGGTCAGGAGTTGTAGGTATTATCCAGGATATTAGTGATACTCAGCGCCAGATTTTAAGAAAAACAGTGATCTGAGTCCTTAGGCATAATTTAAAGCCCTGCTAGGAAGCCCATGACATTCCTTTTATGACAGACAGCCTGTAAACACTGGTGATGTGAAAAAGGAGACATCCTTTTGGGTTGTGAATAACTTGCAAAGCAGCAGCACGGGCTCCGATAATCCAGCGCAAGCCATTGCTTTCCACCTTCTCCAAATGTGCATTTGAGCATTGCTCTTTTCTTCAGGATTTCAACCCGTAAGACAGTGCTATCTGCATTGTTTTACTGTGCTGACAGAAAACTCTGCACCAGAGCCCAGCCAGCTCCCACCGCCAGGCTCCGCTGGGTAGAAATGGGGGCAGCTTCTGTCACTTTGATCTGCTGTTTAATAGCAGAGTCCGTGGTCTTACTGATGGCTGTGGTACCTTTTACTTCTGCTGGAGTATGCAAAGGCAGTTTGCTCCGTCTTGAAATAGTGCAAGGAAATCTGTGCCTGGCCCTCAGGAGCACTTTGCTGCTAGCAGACTGGTTGTGGTTCATCTTTGCCCATTGTTTGGGTTTGCCCAGGCTTGGGTGGAAAGTGTGGGAAAGGGGAGCAGGGAAGTATCTCAGGGAAGCGTCAGGGACCAATCCTGTGGGTGGATGGAGCTGCGGGGGTGGTGTGTCCTCAATATCACTGACTGGAGGGCAAAGAGAAGGCAAGGATTGCTTGCCCTGGGAAAAATGGAGCATCCCTTAGGTTGCTTCATCTTGCCAAGGGTCTTGTATTGGTGGTGAGGGGCTACCTGTATTTCTCCCCCCTATCTCATGCAAGGACACGTGATGGTCTTTAAAAGGAAACTGCCTGAAAGCAGGAGTAGAGACTGCCTCCAAAACAGCTAAGAGAAAATCAGATGTAGTTTAAAAATACAGGCAATAAGAGCCTGTTGTTTATATTTTTTTAGGTGCTTTTTCCATCTCTTTTCAAAGTTGAATATCTGCACTGCCAGGTCAGGTTGTGATGCGTGCGCTGAAAATGAAATACGTTCATGAAAATCAAATCTGTAAAAAAGAAAAAAACAAAAACAAAGAAAATTTCTTCTCTTGTGTGCACAAAGAGAAAAGTGCTTTGGGGAATGGATAAATTGCAGAGTGAGGGAAACTAATATTTCATGTAAGCATATTTAAAAATGACTGCCATTACAAATATATTTTGGGGTTATTTCTATCAATACGGACTGTAGTGATTTGTTTTTAAATTTAAAACAATGGAAATTTCTCTGAGAACTGAACTTCAAATCATCCTAATGGGAATTTTGTACCCACGGAGAGCTGGATTATTAGGAAGAGCTGGATGGCAGCTGGCTTGAGGCTTGGGGCACTGAGGAGGAAGATGCCAGAAGGCCAGTCATGGTGATTTACTCTTGTTAAGGGGTATGGAGAGGATTAAAATGCAAATTTCACGTGTATTGAGGAGATGGAAGCTCAAAAGTACCTGAGAGAGAGAGAGACAGATCTTTGTCTAGGTATTTACTAAATTGATATTGAAGAGTTCCACTGTACATTTCTAGATCAGCATAATTTTCCTCCTTCTCCCATCTGACATAGTCTCAACACTTACTCTGTCTCAGCTGTGGCTCCCTTCCTCTCATTCCTCCACCATCTGCTCCACATGCTTTCCCATAAATTCCTGACTTGGACTCCGTTTCCCAGCTCCCAGCTTATCTATGCAGGGTTACACACTGGAGCCATCATAAAACCAGCCAAGAACTTTGTGTCAAATGAAAGAGCTTCTGAGGTCTCTGGAAGGGTCTGAACTTATTTTGTTTGTTTGTTTTGTATTCTTTGTGGTATGGGGGGACAAGAGAGGTGTCGGGCAGATAGCAGAAGTTAAGATGATGAATATTTTCATGTTTTGAATGTTATTCCTAGAGTAAAACTTTGCTTTTTGAAGTTTCAGATAGTAATATTTTGACTGTTATTTTTAATTTTTTCGAAGTGTTCATTCCTATTACAATTAAAATTGTTCCTGTTTTACTTTCCTAGCCACACTCTTCTCCTTTTTAGGAAAAATTGCTTCTCTAAAGCAACAACTATGGAGGCACGTTATGAGAAAATATAGAGAATAGGTTTGTTTCTGCTCCTCCATTAGTAAAGAGGATGGACACAATGATATGGTTAGGAACCAAGGTGTTTCTGATCACACTGTGCATCTCTGTTTCAGAAGAGCTCAGAAACAGACATAACTACAGGTACTGACCTCTCTGAGCTCAGTTTTTATGGAGGCTGCTTTGGCAGTGATCCCATTTTCATATGGGAGAAACACCTCTAACTCCGAATGTTGAAAGTTGTTCTGTTCTGCTTGGAAACAGTGCGTGTTATGGAGGAATCCACCACTATCTGCAAGTTGCTGTTTGTTTAGACGCTACTTCAGCAAGGCTGATTTCACTGAAAACAAGTCACAATTTATAGTATCTGGGTCATTCTCCTTAGAAAGAGTGCATTGTTTGATATATATCTTTTTCCTTTGCAAAAAAGAAAGCATTGAAACATTAAAGCTAAAATTTAGCATAATTAAGACAGAATTGAACTTAACTTTGTGTGATCAGGTCACCACCTTCACCACAATGGGTAGCCTGGACATCCCAATTGTGGGGAATGAGGCCACCCTAAGGAGTTGATAGGGAGAATGGAGAAACAGCTACCCTGCTGAATTAGAGAACGTTAAACAGGTCAAGGCAGTACAGAGCATTGCAGTGATTTAGGTCGTGTTTGAGCTTTGCAATGCCAGTAGCTCATTGCCGTGATAAGGGTTGGAGCAGGAGTGGGAGCTGGTCACGGAGGCAAGGAGGATCAAGAGGACCTGACCCTTTCTCAGAGCCCTGTGAAACACCTCCTTGCTAGACTTGGTGTCCCCAGGAGGATAGAACCCTAGATTGACCCTATGATTCTCTGACCACAGTTAGGGCATAGCGCAAATACCTCCATGTTTTGAAGCAGATGCAAATGTGAGCTGGTTTATTAAATTCAGCAGCAGTCCTATTCTTATGATTCAGTAAGTTTGTGGCTAAAAAAGTAAA
>PPHD01006714.1:0-24113 GCA_002909625.1 Bambusicola thoracicus
TATTTGCTATCTTTGTTGAATTTCAGTAAACATCAGTCAGTAAGAATGATATTTATTATCTCATTGCTTTACAGCTCATAAGCTCATACAATTGAAAAGAATACTTGTTTTCCTTACAAAAAAGCCAGAAAGTGGCTTATATCAGAGTCTCTCCTGTCCTAGATTTCATTTCATATGAATCCCAGAGTTGTAAGGATGTTTAGATTAACAACTCAGCTTTATATGAAATCTATATGACTAAATAATTTAGAGACTGTTTGACTTTTAAACATGGTATTGAATCCCTTGATATCTTCTCAAGCAAGGCAGCATTCAGTGAAAGACTGAGTTTCAGACTTTGGCTATTAAAGTCAAAATAAATTCATTTTATTTATGTGGATATGAAAAATAAAAGTTGTGAATTCTTGCTAAAGATGCCATTAAGGGATACTAGCTATTTATACAACACAGATTTGTCCAATATACTGGTAAACATCACCATCATTTTTGATTATCAGTTCCTACGTGATTTTCAGTTACCTTTGGGGATACCTATCTTTTACCTATAATCACTACACATGCCAAATGAGGAAAGCAGAGCACACACAGTGGGACCCAGCTTCATTCAGCAGGTTGAGCTGGTAGAACTGCAAGCTAATGTCAGGCTGCCTGCCAGGACAAAGACACGAAACGGGGCAGAAAGACAGCTCACCAGAGCTGCCACATCCAGTGCATTGCAGGGATGTGCTGGTAAAGAAATGCCTGAGGTTTCTGTTCCAGGGTCAAGATAAATGCCTTCTTACATTTCAGTCAATGGTCTGTGTATTTGTATATGTACACCATACTTCTCATGAGAACCAGGTATCTAACATGTTATATCTGCTATATTTGTATGTATTCATATGCCTATAACAACCTAGGATACACAGATATTCTAAAGTTTGTTTTGGTTTTAGTTTCATTTATGAGATAAAAAATATCCTTATTTGCGCTCATCACTAGAATCCCAGTTGATACTGCAGAAGATCCTCCTCTGTGCAAGCCCAGAGCCTACTACCATTATTAACACTGCTGATGATATCCTTTCTGGAGCGACTGCTTAGTGTGCTGGTGGTGCTGTCCCAGATGCAGCTGCCTAGCAACTTCTCTTGCAAAGCTGCAGACTGGAGCTCTTGGCTAGCACCTTTTCTCATCTGGGTTTTCTTTCTTCTATTACCAGACCATGTATCAAAAGCTGTCTCGTGCCTTTTGCCTTCAGGAATGCTGGCAAGGATGGTTTGTCACCTCTCTGACTCTCATTATCAGTTCATCCTAACATGTATTTTTGCCCCCTTTCTTTTACTTTTTATCTTTTTTACCTATTTGTGTATGTGTGTGTTTTGTGTCAGGGGACAGTCTATACAGTACTTGAGTGTATCACACTGCAGTAGTGCCAGTCACTGCTCCCTCGAACTCATGAGAAGACAGGATGAATTTATATGGCCTAATTGTACCAACAGCTATTGCAGAAATTTCACTGGAAAACACAAAGCAAGAAGAAACACAAAGCAGTTATCTTAGCCTATTAATATTCATAACAGGAGCTACTTGCTGAGGCATATCTCTATTTTTATAGAGTAATTTGGAGTATTTTTCAAAACACAGGCAATGAACATTGACTCATTTTTTTTAATGACACTACTCAAGGTACCCAAATGTGAGCCCAAGATGTCCTTTCCTTACATCCTCTAAGTGAACACTCCAACACATGTACTTCACTTTCTCTCGTGGAAAATGCTTTTTCTGGCATCTCCTCTCTCTCAGTCTCCATTCTCTGAACTTACCTGAGTGGTGATTGATATACTTTCTGAAACAGGGAAACATATTTCTAGGAAACGTTTTTATTACCATTACTTTCATTTGATGGTGGTGTCCTCTTGTGCTAGGCATTGTACGGACACATGGCATTAAGTTTTCAAATTGCTCAGGAGTGGAAGTAGCCTGTAAAATGAGGCTGGAGAGTTTCCAGCTTCTCAGAGGTCAGCAATGAATTGAGCCTGACATTTGGATCTCAAAAAGCTCTTTTTCTCTGATTACTTTCCAAAACACAGTAACTGGTCACTACAGCATGTACCCTCAATACTGGACCTGTGAGTACTGATTTGTGTCTGTGCAAGGGGCACCACCACCAGGGAGCTGGGCCATGCCTCCTCTCTGCTTTGGGACTGGAAAGCACCAACTTCAAGGAGTTGGAAAGACCTATGTTCACTATTTCAGATGTGATCCAAGCACATGAACTTGTCAAGTGGTTCTCCAGGGGTGGCTCTAAGAAAGGAATAGCTTGCAGTCATAATAGTTTAGGTCCCACACTTGCCAGATGTGCAAAACACATACATGCAGCTGTGCCACTCTATTTACCAGATGAGAAACTGAGGCACAGAGGTATAATGTGATCTGATCCAAGCCAAAGAGAGTTTATTGTAAAACTAGCCACAGTACAAATTTTGTCCAGATTTTCTGCTTCCATAAGTAATTGAATTCCTAATTATTTTCCTTCTTTTTCATTTTCATAAAATGCTGTGAATAAATCATACGCTGAATTTACTTTGGAGGTACATCCTTCATTTATTCATTTACTTCTGGGCACTTGTTGTGGCTCATATGGCAGGTGAGCTGACAGCAATTGCAGGAGTTTCCAGGACTGGCTTTTGTTTTAAGTTCCTCTCCCCTGTGGTCCTTTCTGCACTTCGAGAATACTGTTTTTTCCATCTTTCATTATTGTGACATCTCAGTGAGGGCAGAAATTTGATGTTGCCACTAACGCTGCTGTGAGGATTAGCTGGCAGCTGAGAGACTGATGGCCCCACCGCTCTCTTCCCAGGTGGAACAAGCTTCCAGCACTGCCAGACAAAATGTATCTCATGCATTGCTTAGAGGAGGTGGGAGGTCTGCTCTCCGCTTTGTACCCAGAAATTCCATCACCAGCTTCTGGGGGAAAAGCAGAGATAGAAGAGAGTAGAGGTTTGAAATATACCACCCAGGTGCAAAATGAATGGAAGAAACAAAACAAAATGAATTTTCTCATAACAGCTATGGGAAAAAAAAAAAAAGAAGAAGAAAAAAAAAGCAGCAGCTGATAAATGTTCTTGTTTTGTAAGAGCAACGCTCTTTGTCAGCTCCATGTTTTCAATTCTCAAAACCTCAGTGAATTGCTGTAAATGATGTGCTCGGGATTTTTAGGAGCTGTGCTCCTGCTTACATTTGATTCTCTTCCTTATCTTATTTATGTGAGGTTACACGCACACATTATTTCAGCCCCAAGAGAAATAGGCTGGCTCATTTCTCTAGTTTTCAGAACTAGATGAAAAGGAGACTCCATAGTCTATATACTATTTAAGGCTCAAAAAATAGTCTCAATGCATTAAAGATCCTCCTGAGATAATGAATCTGTCATTGTTTTCAGAGAGCAATGCAGAACATTATTTTTATACCAGTAACTTTCAAAAGAAAATCAGGACTGTCTTCTTAAAATTAAAACAAAATGTTTGACTGCCATTACACAGAGGACCCTTTTTCACTATAAATCATAGTCTGTTAGAATGTATATAGTAGAGACCGGCTTGATTGCTCCCTAAACAGTACGAGCACTTCCTGGTTGCAGTCCTTTCCAGTACAGATCTTAAGAGCTCCCCTTGACACAATGTGGCTGCCCTAGGATCACTGCTCATCACTCACTGGGGTGGTGTAAAGCCTGAAAAGTGGAGGAATTCTTTGTTCCCATCGCTTGGGAATAAGGAAGAGAAAAGCCCACACATGCCCAAAGACTGCAAAAGGAGAATTAAAAGTGCTCCCTCAACTAGACTGAATTTGTGTGTGTTTTTCCTGTTCTCTGAAGATATTTCAGTTTAAAAATGCAGAACAAAATGAATGGAACAAAGTTCAGCTTTTTTTTACTGGTGATCATTCTATCAAACGTGAACAAAATGTTGATGTTCTCCTAAACACAGACATTCAAATTCTGCCTCTGGTGAGGAGTCACCCTGGCCTCACTCTGTAGCCTGCACTGGTGAGATTAAAAAGCTTGTGACAGTTTGCTTTTTTTTTTCTTTTCCTTTTTGAAATGAAGCAGACAGTCTCTATATCGTGGATATGAGTTTTGAGAAGCCCGAGTTCCTCAGCCCTTACTTGAATACTCGAGCTAGCTATGGTAATAGTAGCCCTGAATATTGGCAATGCACCATAGTGCAGAAAGCATGGTTAGTAAAATTAATCGCTTAAAAACATTAAAAATAGTATTTCTTTCTTATTTTGCAGGCTACTAGAACTTATTCCGTTTGGAAAATCTCCAGAAGATCGAACTTGTAGTACAGGTAGGAAAAGTTGGCTTTGCCAGTGAATTTTCCTTAGCCACAATCTTAGCATGTCCATGTTTTCTAAGCTGATTGGATTGTCTTCAGGGACGTATCAGTGTGTTTTTAGAAGATAAGAGTATATCAGGAGTAGGACACGGAGATACACTTCTGTTTAACCTGTAAATTGATAGTATGAAAAGTTGTATCTGTCTGGCTATATATGAACATGTACCACATTGGTAGATGTCTCTGAGAATCTCATCATTGTTCTTTTGGGAAATCTGCCAATAAGGATGATGGTAAATATCACTGGTTTTGTTTGGAAAGGGATGGATGGGAACTGCTTTTTCCAAACACCTGGCAAAGTGGACTGACTTAGAGAAGACATCTTCTGAAAGTTAGAATTTTCAAGAATTTGTTGTAAAAGATTTTGGCTGTCCAACACAAAGTTCTGAAGACTATGAATTTGCAAATCACAGTGTCAACTTTGAGTGGTTTTTGACACTGTGGTGTTAATTACTCCAACAGCTTGCTCAGTTTCTGTATAAACTGCTTTTGTAAGCAAAATTTTATTTTATATATGAAATGTAACTCTCTTGATTTTGCCCTTCTGTTACTCTCCTCACCTCCTCCTCCAAACAGATGGTCCTATAAAGCGATATGTCATTTGTTCTTGAACTTTTCTTAATGATTGTGGTGGCATTTCTAATATTTCTTGGAGGTAAAAGCAGCAGCTGCCACTGTAATTGTTTCACTAAGTGAATGGAATATGTTTTACTATCAAAGAAGTCCAGCTGTGATGTTATAATTATTGCTTACCTTGATTAGATTCAGAGCTGGACATTCACCCTGGTGAGTCTGGATACTTCCATTCTTTAAGCCCAGGTTTGTTCAAAACTCAGTTCTTTTGCTGGCTTCCTTGTGCAAAATATTTTGTTAGTAATGGCATGTAAGGGAATAGCATTTTCTTAGCTTTGGCACCACGGCAGTATTTTTAAGCAACTGATCTGATATCCATGCTGTAGTTGCAGCCCTCAGCTGAATTTCTAAAAGATTTTGTGCAGCAGGACTTCCTGTGCTTATGCAGCAAACTCCCTTCTTGCTTATCTACACGCATCCTTGGACTGTGCCTTTTCAAAATGAGGTCAAATATACAGAAAGGCACGTGGCAATTAGAGAAAAATAAACATTTAAATTATTCCAGTAGCACCATAGTGCTTGAAATGAAATTGTCAGAATCAGGACCATAAGGGAGATATAAAGGCATTTAGTTGCTTTATTCCTATTGAGATAGCCACCTGAATATCCTAAAAAAAGCTGACCCTCTTACTTCAAAAAAGAGCTTCATTAAGCTCTAAATGCAATATGCAAATTGCCTTTCTAACCTCTTCCTTTTTACTGTCTGCTTTTGCATAATGTAACAACAGGGCTCTGAGATTCACGCTGTGCTCTCTTTCTGCTGGGCAATCCATATAGCTACTGACTTTGCAGAACAAAGATAAAGATTTTTTTTTCCCCTGTAAGACCAGATCATTTACATAGCAGATGTCTTTCTTTTGAGAGAAAAAGGCAGAGTACTTATAATTTTGAATAAAAATCTACTCAGATTTTTTCCTTCCATTCACTATATGCCAACTCAAATATATCAAGTAAAAGACTCCCCTGGGAGAAAGACTTAATAGCCCCTTTTTTAACAAATCAAATTTGAGATTTAATGATGTTAGTAAAAAAGTTTATTTTAGCATAAACATGTTAAAAGAAAACTGTAAGCAGATCATTGATCCTTTGGTTGAGATTCATTTTAAGGAGCCTTTCTGGTTTTCAAAGCTAACAAATTGCTGCGAATAAAGAATAACATGCAGAAGTAAAAAGGCATTAGAGATTCCCTATCAGGCTTTCCCAAGTCCACTCAAGATGGGGGGGAGCTTTTGCCCAACCTCAGTAAGCAGTATTTCAGATTTGAAGCAAAAACAGATTTCAGAAGAAGTGTTACCTGCTGCTTCAAAGGGGAACAGTCAGACCCCTTCCCTGCCTCCTCTTCTTAATTTGAGAAGATCCAAGCAGTTCTGTTTACCCTGAAGGAAGCTGTACAGTTTTGAAACATGGTTTTACTCAGATGAATTAAAGCAGTGTATTTTCTAACAACAGGGATTTCAGCTCAGCTAATGGTATGAGCTGGTACAAAAAGATAATTACTTGCTTGGTTACTGTTTTCATCAGCTATACCATATTTCAGAGATATGGGTTACAAATGTTCACAGTTAGCGTCATGTGGTTCCCACTATATATTCTTACAATACAACCAGGCAAACAACAGGTATATTATGCAGAGCAGCCTCTACAAGAATAAAGCCATAATTGAAATGGACATTGATGTCACTGAACAATTTATCTTCCTTAAAAGGGTTTTGCTTTACAAAAGAAGCTAATTTAGTCTGGGAAATTAAATTGATAGCCATGTGGGAGCATTTGTCTAATTCACTTACAGAGTTGTATCATTAACCATGATTGTTTGATCAATATTTACAAAACAGTAGAATTTACTCAGTTGACAGATGTCAGAGTTCCTCTCCTCATTAGTGAAACTAGATTCTTTGTGGGTAACCTGCAACATCCACCTCTTCAGAGACTCAAAATGCTAATGCAGTACTAATAATGGATTTTTAAATACATGGTACCGTCTTCTGCAATCTTTCAACAGGCAGCTAAAACCAGGAAAATCTCTTTCTAAATCCACAGTATTAATGTATACCAGATAAAGAACTTTTACTATGACTTTACAGCATAGGATTTAACGTGGAGCATGCAGGATCTACTACATCAAACACCTGGAAGAATAATTATTCCTTCTATCCTTGGGTTGCACGTGGATAAAAGCAACGAGGGTGATTCAGAGGAAGAAATCCTTCTGTAATTATATATGTACTGCCGGGATTGCCAATTCTCTTTAATCTTATTTTTCTTGTCTCCACTTTACTTCCATTGTGTCCATTGTACTTCTTATATCTGCAGAACCTGATGTGAAAGATCTGTGGAAGCTGAAACTATACCAAATGTATTTTAGACTATTACTAGAAACAGTTCAGGCAAAAAAAATCACACATGTTCGTACTTAACACAGAGAACATCAGATGTTCATTCTCTTCATTAAAGCTGTAATTCATTCTTACAATTTATATCATCATATATGCAACTGTACATTCTCTGAATCATGATCATGTGATTTGACGTCACTTCAAATGGCTTATCTGACCTTAGATTAGCACTGTCCTATTTTGGGAAGAACTTTTTATATTAGGCAGCTAGAACACAGGAAAACTTCCTCCCTTCTCAAATAAACCTCACTTACTAAGTGCCCTTCCTTTTGCCACAGTTTTAGCAAGTTCTTCATAAAATTTATCACTATCAGCACTTCATAATCTGGATGATACTGAGATTCAGAATATATACACTCATAGTAAATCCCAATCTCATACTTTGTCAAATAATTTTTTTATAAAGGAATTTGAAATCCTCACTACTAAATGTGTCTGTATTGATAGTGGAGTCTAGGCTGAGAAAACCGGTATGTAGATTTGGGAATTCAGAGGATGAAGCTTTCTTCAATTGCATTACAGTGAAGAAGGCTTTGTGTCTATCAGTAAAATCAGTGCTGTTCCACTGAAGTCATTAGAGCAGTGGTGATATTTGAACAGAATGCAACTATGAATTACGTCTATTCAGGAAAGTTGGCTACAAATGGAAGCCCAGCTTCTTTCTGCACATGCAGGTACATGGTGGGAAAATGATAAATGCAGAAAAGAATCAGATTTTTCATTTTGTTTGTGTTTGTTTCTTTGCTTTAACTCCATATTTTCTCATTTTAATGCATCTTTCAAAGTTAGAAGACATCATAACCTTTGAGATATTCCATACTATATTCTAATTATAGGTCTTAGAGAGCTCTGTTTAAACAATATAATTATTCTCATGTGAAAACAGACTGTTTTCATCACTTCTGTATCTTTTAATTTCATCTCTATGGCTCAGATTTTCTCTGAAGTAGTGTGAGTATAAAACTGGAGAAGTTTCCTTTGAAGTAAATGGAAGTTATTCCTGACTTGTCCGAGCTACTCTGACATCAGATTTTAATTCTGTATTGATTCTTATTAATTTTGATCACTCTTTTTTTTCTCTTTCTCTCTTCTTCCCTTAGCATAACATTTTCTTTTAGTTATTTTCTTTTAAGCATCTCTGCATGTTGGCCTGGTTTTAAGAATGGTGCAGTTACTTCTGAATGACAAGAAACACAGATGGAATTTTTTCCAGTTTCTTTCCTTTTTTACCACTTGATGTGCCTTTTGCAGTTAAAATAATCTATTTTCCTCTTACATAATTTTATGATCTTCTTAAATCAATATGCACAGTAATAAAGCACAAGCAACTTGACTAGTTCTCATTGACATTTAAGGCCAGAAGTGTGACTGCATTATGTAAAATATACCTTTTCTTTTCACTGCATTTTCTATCTTATTAGTTTTCTCATATTGTAAATAGTTTTAAAATGCATATACTAATCTATTAACCAAATATCATGGCACTTTGATATGCTCAGCCATCGATACACGTAGCAGATCACGACACCTATAAGAAGATACAAATCTGTTTGAGGGTAGACAGATTATCAGCAGTTTTACTGACACCTGATCCTTGCCTCAGCATTTACTGAGTATTTATCACACAGATGGTAAATGTCAGTTCTATGGACGTATTCCACTGTGTGCAGCGTATGGGGAAGAGGCACGTGGCCTCTCATCCAGCTCCCCCTCTCTAATCAGTAAATGTGAAGGTAAAATGAAGCCAGACTTCTGCCTAGTGCTCATACTTTCATGATCAGCTGTTTCAGACCAGGAGTTGGAAGTGTAACTCCTCTGTGACCTGGCTGAATTCAAGCCAGGATAACAAACAGCACAGAAGTGACTTTTTAGTTTTCTTAAGGAAGAAGTCAGCCTCATCTGATACCCAGTCTCATAATTTGGGGCTTTAGTCATTGAGATTTTTTGAGTGGGTAGTTGAGTAATGTAAGAATAAAAATACTTACTGCACTCCTGTTCTCAAATTCAATTTCTTTGAAATTCTTTTGAATTTCTTTTATGAAGAACTCTAGGTTTTCCAGGTAATGGGTTACCATATGCTTGGACTTGTGGCTTTAATTAAAATAGTCAAATTGGTACTTTTCTGAAGTGTATTTCTTTGATTTCCTCCTTCTCCCTTTGATCCTGGTTTGAAAGTAGGAAAATAGAGACAGACGGTGATAGATTTTACAGCTGATCCATTACTCTCCAAGAAAATGATACAGTGATGGACCTTCACTAATAAGAATTCAGAAAGTATTAATGTCACTTTCAATCTAACAAATGTTTGACCTTTATTATGGTATTACAGAAATGATAGCTGCTCATACTCACTCTTCAATTTTAAATGCATACTGAAAAATGTTTAAATGTAGAAAGCCCACAGATTGAAGGCAAGTTCAAGAAATTGCTTCTGACTTCAGGCATTTTCATTAATTTATCAATGACAGAATAAGCTGGTTCATGTTGAAGGTGGCAATCCAAAGAACTGAAAATCCTGTTCATCAAAATACATAGCAGGTTTTTCCTTCTTTGGGAATCTATGTGATATGACTCTGAAGATTTTCAAAGGTGTAGTGACATTCCCTGTTCTGGGAAGAAAGCCAGAAGTTTAATCCCATTTTATAAGTGATTGGAGCCAAATTCTATTCCCAGAAAATTAAAAGAGAATTCTGTAATGGAGTATGAAAGGATTGGGAATTGACCTCTATCTAATATAATTCAGAATAACTTATTAAAACTATTTCACCTTTCCCACTATTGTACTGCCTATGCAAATATGCATGTTGGGTTTCAGACTCACGTGAAGGGAAAAGCAGCTAAATAAAGATTGAAATTGCAATTATGTTAGCTTTATGCTTAATTTATATTGCTCCTAAAAACAATACAATGCACAAGCTCATGACTTTATAGAAAAAATATTGCAGGAACACCATATCTGCTAAAAAGGATGTGCTAAATGAAAGAAATGGCTTAAGGCATCTTGAAAAGCCCAATGCCTTAATCTCATTAAGTGAATTTATATAACTTGATCCAAACAAGCAGTGTAGGACCGGAGCTCCAGATGGAATTTATATTCACCCTTCTATTAAAATATGAAGTAGCAAAAAGCCTTAGATCATGCAGCAAGTTTAATGTTAAACTGCAATTTTTATAATACTTCATGTAAGTGGTTAATCCTCAACTGTGCAATTCCACCTTGCTTTCCTGGTTAAACTCTCTTTGAGCAACTTCTTAAGCTTATTAGAACTCATTTCTTTATTGAACTTCTGTGATAAAATATTTCATGCCATTAGCCTTCTGTCTGGAATGCTCTCCATGGTGAAGTATAGTTGTACTACCCAAGCAGCTTTGCCTGTGACAAATTTCTCATTACATATGGAGTCATTCATACTTAGCAGGTAACTAAGCATTTAACAAATTCCTATCAAATATAAGTATATGGATTAAGTTAATGCACAGTCAATACTGTCATAATGAATGAATCCTTTAATGAATAAGCAACACTCATTCATTTAGATTAGCATTTTCAAAGTAGTTTTGAGGGATTAACATGCTAAATTCCAGTAGTGCTTTGAGGTAATGGGGCACCTAGCTCACTTGTGTACACATGACAAATCCTGACTGAGTTTTGTCGCTCAGATTCGGGTGCAAAGGTGAGAGAAGAGAGAACAAGGATGGGTTTCTCAGATGTGGGAATATGCCCATATTCTTAAAGTTTTCATGCCAAGAGGTATTGCTGTTCAAGGATGGAACTTTTGGTGAAAACCAGAGAGATCTGTTCCAAATTGATAGAACATCAGAGGCTGATGTAGACAGCCTCTATTTGGAGAAACTGCTCTGAATCAGATACAGCATAACTTTAAATTCTGGGCACTAATTTTTCAGATGGGCTTTTGCTTCTGTCATCTACTCATCCACAAAAGCCTTTGAAAGACCTTGGTTTTGTTGTAATGTACAAAAAAAAAAAAAAAAAAAAAAAAAAGCTTTTTAAAAGCTTGATTCCATGAGAACGGAACCATTTGCCAATTAACTTTGTTCATGCTGAATAATGAGGGCCTTACTAAAGGCTGAGATAGAGTCCTGCTCAGTGACACTGAGACAGTATAATTGGGCCCACAGTAAGAAATGGAGTGTGCATGTGATGCTATACTTCAAGCATTTGCTTACGTCCTCACTGAAGTTAGTACTTGTACTAATACGTCTCTCTCTGTAATCATGTTTAATTACTTTGCTGAATCATATCATATTTTGTAGATACACAGAATAATAGAAGATAATCACTTTGACCTATTGCAACCTTGGGAAAAGATTTTTGGTACTGGACTGGAAAATGCAATGAAAATAAAAGAGAAAGGGGGATTTTTGAGAAACTTTTTCCTGTATACTGAATCTGTGTTAAACCATGAAAAATACTGACTTTCATTCTCCGGTACATTTGTGTGAGTATGTGAACAGTGGCAGCTGTAACTGCAGTGTAAAACTGAAGTGTAGAGTTTTGTTAGTCTTCAATTTTTCCAGTTTTGTTTTGTTTATTTTATTTTTTCCTTGCATTTGAAACATGTAATTGACTATTCTGCTCACATAAGATCTTATCAATTTAAATCTCCGATTTAGACTACTTAGGTAAGCAGCTGAAATTCAGGGATGATATGACCTTTGTCACTCCAGTACTAGATAAATTAAAAGCCACGTGCATCTCTTGGTTAAGGCCGTAGCCAGATGATTGCCCCAGTCCTTTTGGGAAATCTGGCTTTTCCAGTTCTGGAGACATTCAGATACTGTAGGGGTTGTTATAGTGGTTTCAACTAAAACATAAGTAGCTGAAGGCAAGGAGACAGAAGTCTGGGTAGAAGTATTTTTATTGAGAATGGTGGTGGAGAGGAATATTAGACTTTTAAAACAGATTTTATACAGATCAGTAAGAGGTAGGGAACTCAGCAACATGAAAAATCTCTGCTCTGTGACTTCTGTTTGTGTGCCAGTCTTCCTGTTAGTCGTAAAGCAGCATTCACCACTTTGTTTGATACAGTAACACTCAGCAGGAAAAAAAAATCAGAATATTTGTATTTTGAGGGAAAGGAAATGAGCTTTAAAAGTTACCATAGCCATAATAACTTCAGCAGAGCTGTGAAGATTGAAAAAAATTATGTTAAGAATTCTCCCTCTTGAAAATCAGAAGGACTTGTACAATTTCAGCACTATTCTACGTGTCCTGGTACTTCTCAATCAACTGATAAATTAGTCTTAATCTCTACGTAGGTAAAATGCCAGATAATGTAGGCTCACTTCCTCTGTCTAATTTATCCTGTGCTCCCAGCAAAACGCTGATGGGTTGATTAGGAAAAGCGATGGAGAAACTTTATTGAAATCTGAGTAAGAAACACGGTGTTTTGGTAACAAGTTTGAATTCTTGAACATAGAAAGTGAGATCGACCCTGCCATTAAAAGACTAGTGTCATTAAAATCTTATAGACACAAACTAGGAGAAGGACAGAGGCAGACAAAAAGACATAAGGCACCTCCATACTCCTATTTCTAGTGTCAAGAAGGCAGATCCGAGCCTTACAGTCATGAGTTTTCTGACTGCAAACATAGCTGTCAAACCACATCAAAGATTGTTCTGTGATAAAACAGAAGTGAGGGCATAATGACATAATGGCACAAACCATTCACCATTTTTCTTAAAAAGCCACCAGCAGCATGGAATTGGAATTATATATACATGTTTTCATTTTGCATTCTATTTTGGTATCGTCTAAATAAAATTAAGTAGAAAAGTAATAGTTAATTTATTCAAGTCTTAGTGCTTCAAAATATATTACTTCCCAAAGGTTCTGTAGCAATAATGTTATGACTACTTTTTGCATAGTTTGTATGAGAATTACCTGTGCATGAGATAACATTCAAGCATGTCCAGATTTTAATCTTTTCCTATTTATATACAAACAGAAGAGAGAGAAATTTCTGTGCTGTAGAAAATGGTGATACGTACATCAAAAGAGCATGCTTAAGTGAAAGATTTTTCAGTGTCTTTATTGGTGGAGACGATGCCTGATATGTAAGCTTGGGCTGTGTGTTAACATTGGGGGATGACAACTTTTGACAAGGTGCCATTCAAACAGTTTTTGAAAAATATTCCAGGTGCTTCCACTTAAAATCCTTCACCTGTTTAATGTAATGTGTTCTTCCAGTTCTACCAGAAAACAATATTTCACATTACATGTTGTTGTGATTTTACATTCTATAATTTTGTTTTCACTGCTCTTTTTGTTATTATGTGTTGCCATAAAATTTATGTTGTATTTGCTAATAATGTTACTTTTGACATAGGTGTGAAGATGTGAGATCTCTACCATCAGAACAACACAGTGTGCTCGTTGCTTGTGTAAATCCGCTAGTGTGCTGTATCAGAATCTTTTAATTTAGACTCTCATAAAAAGTACACAGTACAGGGAAATTTAGCCCAGTATGTTTATGTTTGATTTGCTAGATATATTTGGTTATTTAACTGCATTAGAGAAACTATTAGGTACCATTTCAATAAGGGATAATTCCAGCTCCCAGTTTTCAACCTAAGCAAAGAGAAAGAGGTTTTTTTCTCCTAGTAGATAAAGAACCATTAGTATAGATTAGTTTTATTGGACACCCAGAGAACTGGGAAAGCATTTAACCATGATTGAATGCTTAAACTCTAGGACAACCACATCAAAGAATGGGAGTACACAGTACATGCCTCTAGTGGACTACTCTGATCTAATCTGATTGTTGACAAAACAGTAGTCTTGCCTCCAAGAAGTTAAATAGAGAGAAATAATTATGACTATGTGCAGTTTAGATATTTGGCCAGAACCATCTGTGGAATAAAACTGGATATATTAAAATGCACCAGAGTACGGTACAGTTAGATTGGTAAATGATATAAGTTCCAAGTTCTTGTTCATTTAACCAGTAAAATTGCATCCACACTAGAAAGATTTCACAGCTATAATTATGTTTTTGGATTAATTAAAGCAGTAAAACTTTCTAATGCAGATGAGCCCTTGTTCATCTCATTTGTCCACTTCCAGCACACAGTCTATTGAATTTGGAGTGGAATTTAGACGCCCTTATTGTGTCATTTTGCATACATCCTAGTTGAGTTCCTAATGGCTTCACCCACTCTTGTGTTAACATTTGCCTTGCCATTTTCACTTCATGACTGCACTCTCATTATAAATCAGCTCACACTACAGCTTTTTTTGGAAGCACATTTTCTTAGGTTCTGTGGCTTTCAGGCATGGAGGGGTTTTATTAGCAAATTTCGTACAGTACAATCAGTATTACATCTGAAATGGTCTTATTTATCCTGTGATTATGACCCCTAGATGTCTGGTATGTGAACAAGTTCTCTAATACCTCTTCTACTGGAACAGAATTTGCATTCTCTCCACACCAGCAGTTTTACTGAGGCAATGAATATGACAGATTGTCCTGACATATAGGTCCAGCGGTATCAACATATTTATAATCACTTCTGTTTTTCAATCTTTTTTTTTCCACCTTTGGGCCCAAATATAGAGGTTTTGAAAAAGATAACAAGGATTAGATGGATAGACGAAAGAGAAATAGAATGCAAGATAGCAAATGATGGCAATGGATACCATACTTTAGAGGAGGTACGAGAAGAGAGATATGAAGCAGTAGCTTTACGTATTTTCTTAGCTTCAGTGGGCAGCTGTGTTCCACACTTGCTATCCTACTTAAAGGCCCTTTCCAGTTAAGAGCATGTGAAATAACATTTCCACTGCTCCATGATGGTTTAGTTGAGTTGCATAAAATAATTTTTAGGTCGTGGCTTGATACTGAAGCAGGCTTTGCATCTCATCATTTCCATGCGCGACAAATATTGCAACAGGAATAGCAACCCCGAGAGCTCTAAGGTTATGATTAAGGTCCACAAATCATGAAACTGGGTTAAAATAAGAAAATTTAAAAATGAATAATTCTTTTTTACTTGGACCTTTAGGGCATATATTTTGATCATTTAAAAGATTTTCCCTAGCATCATTAAAGCTTTCATCATTCCTCTCCCTTCTTTAAAAAATAAAGCTAATATTTTCAGAAACTGCCCTATTTGGAGACTTAAATTACAACAAACTTCCTATTACGTTACTACACTGTGCAAAAATATTGAAGCATTAAAACTCTCTTAAACATTTTAACAATGTAACTTGTACTACAAAGTAATACCAATCAAAATAATTTCTACAGTTTAATGGTACAAACCAAACTAGTCTGAATCCTGAAATTATGGGCTTAATTATAGTCTTGCTTTTGTGCTGTGGGACAGTGAAAGAGCCAAACAGAACTCTGCCCTGTGGCACTGTATAGCTCATGAAAACCTGGACTTGTTGGTAATGGGTTATAAAGCTTATGCATTTTCTGGTTTATAGTATAGTTCCTAAGGCAATACTGGATCACTGAAGTGTTTAATGCATGCATATGTTAGTCTGATTTAATAACAATCTGCGGAGAAATAAATAAGCAGATGAGACCCTGGATGGGCACATTCACAGGGAAGTGTATTTGGATTCACAAGTTACTGGTCTTAAGTTCAGTCACAGTTGCTGATTGTGTGATTGTCACTTACTGACAGTGCAAAGGAAAATGTCATTTAAATAATCCATTGATTGTTAAAAAAACAAAAAAAGCAAACAAAAAATATATTTCTATTTAGGCACAGTGCATTCGTGTTTCTGTGCCTGACCAGACCCAGGATAATCATAACTGATTTGCAGGATATAGCAGCTCAGGCCTCCTTGGGGAGCAGAGAGATTTATCTGTAGGAAAGACGCAATCACAGAAAGCACTCAAAGTCAAAGTTAATCCCATGAGCAGATGAGTGAACCCTGGCCATATTCTGGTTGACATTACAGTTTCTCTCACTTAGAAACATATGTGGTTTGTGTTACTGGCAGGAATTAAGGATGCTACAATTCTGCAATTTCAGCCAGCAGAAATGAAGAGCATCTCTAGCCAATTCCCTTCCTTGAGTTCTGCAAAAATGTGGACTAAATAGCTTTTATTTTTGAATAGCAATACTCCCAATATTGGTGAAGTGAAGGATTAAAATACGGGATGCCCTTCTGATTACGAGAAGATAAACAGTCCTATATGAGCACTAAATTTATCTTAAAGGCAGTGAGTGCTATTTATAGGCTCAAGTTCATAAACAGAATGGGATGAAAGGTCAGTCTGCAATGTATGGCTCATTTACTCTTAAGTACTACAAAGAACCTCATAATATCTGGGTTTCATTATAACTGAAAAAACAATGGATGGATGGGCATGGAGAACTAACTTCCTAATTTGAATGTTATTGAAAACAATTACAATTATTTGAATCACTTAACTATATTTACATGTTTTCAGTTTTCCCTTTGGAATAGCTCCTGGTTTTCTATCACACATCACTGGCTAGTAGATACTAGACTGCACTTAATAGCTTTGCATTACATGGCAATATTATTTTGAGTACCTGAATGTAGCAGCAGCAAAACACATCCTGGGTTGTAGTTATGATCAAATCAATACATTCATGCAAAATGAGGGAAAAAATAATGTTGTGTGGTGACTGGCTCTAGTGAGAAAATTGCCTGTTGTCTGCAGAAAACAAGAACAAAACAAACCCACAACCACAGAGCATCGTGACACTGTAGGGTATGTAAGAGAGCTTTGATGTTCTTTTAAAATCCCCTGCATCCTTCTAAGGAGAAAAATGACTTACTCCATGATATGTTCTTCTTAAGAAAACAGAATAGCACCTACAAATGGATAAATATCGAGTGGAGAATCAGCCAGTCTGGGTTGTAGTCAGCCTTTTTGTAATCATCACTGTGGCTCCTGGGTCAGAACTAAGCCTGATGGGGAAATATAAGAAGGGAGGCATGCTGCCCATTGCTGCAGGCACCAAGCTGTGGCTGCAGGCAGCTTGCCAAAGGCTGGCAGAACTTTGAGCCTCTGTGCAAAGCACTGCTTAAGACCAATTCCCTTGTGATGTCTAGGCTCATCTCTCCAGCTGGAGAGAACGTAGCTACAAGACAGACAGACGGACCAGTGAGGACAGTTAGTGTGGCAGACTGAGAGGTGGTCTGGGTGAAGAACTGCTGCCAATGGAATAGGTGTCAACAGAGAAGCTTTTGTGCAAGATGAACTCTTTTCTCACTGGTGGAGGCTCTGTGAGAGAAGCCACATGGAAAGGCTATTTAGCATCATTACTTCCCTTAACAGATTAAATCCAAGAAGTTAAAATACTACTTGAAATATGAACTAATGATACCACTTGAATATCAAACCCAGCAGGAACTGAACCACCATGAAAAGCTGTGAATCAGTGCTTGCTGTGAGGGGTCAATCTGCTAAATGTTAGCTGACATGTGTGGCCGTAATGTCCTTTGACATATATATATATTTGTTTGATATTTTTATTTTAATTTGCATGCAAGTTTTATCATTGGGAACAGAATTTCTCTTTCTGCAAACTGAAAGGAGGCTATCTTGAGCTCAGTTTCAACAGGCTGACGTTTCTGACAGGGCAAGTTTCTGAGCATCTTGTTAATTGCTTTTGCAAGGATTTTGCAAGGCATACCTGCAGACATACTAGCAAACAGCAATTGTTTCCTCAATACTGTGATAGGCAACAATCAACAGTGAACTCCTGTAAACTAAAAAAATTTGTTTCTCTCACTGCAGTCATTAGGGCATGACATGGTAGGACTCTGCTGCCTTAATTTAGACATCTGCAGTACAGACAACTCTAGCTGAGCTAGGCATACAGCGTTCTTTATAGTCCATGGAGAGAAATAGGGGATGATTTGTCTTATTCTACAGTAAATGTCTAAAGTGCCATATAAGTCATGCTTTTGAAATGCCTACATCTCTCTAAGGGCTATTAAGGTTTTAGATAAGTAGTTCAAGACTTCTGAATTTACCCATCTATAGGCAAGTGAGATGAAACCCTTTCCTTGGTGCTCCAGCAAAACAGTGAGACAACTGCTGGCAGGCACTGGCATCACAGCCATGTGTGCACAGCCCTGTGCTGCTTTAATTCAATGGTTTGCACCGCCTATCCATGGGAGAGAGGCCATGCATAAAGGATATGATCTAATTTTCAGTATTTTACTGTGCTTTGTATACTTTTACCCACCTTGTCGTTAATAAATCCAGATAACTGCACAGTATTTAGCTCAAATCCAAACCTAGCAGAAAGGGACATCTTCCTTCTCATAGCCAACTCTTGGGCTGATTTGTTCTCATCTCAAGCCCCACATTTTTTCTCCAAAGTTTATAGAAGAGACAAGTGCTGAGCTTGTTTTTCTATTTCCTTGCACCACACAGTCTTTTACATAAATAACAGCAGAATTCTAACAGTTCTGCAGTCAAAATGAGGACTCAAGACAGAAATTAAGGGCCAGATTAAGTTCTAATTTGCATATAATTCTGGATGAACTGCCCCTCCTTCTCTTTTCACTCATACTGGCTGGGTTTCAGTGTTGCTTTAGGGTTTCCTCTGTCCTCTTTTGTGCTGTGGATTTGTTCCTTGATAGCCATGTGATTTCGATAATATCTGTAATTGCTCAAGTTTCAGTAGCTAACTATGTTAATTGAAGAGCTGGACAGATGGCTTAAGCATCTGATATTAAGCTTACTGTGCTGAAATGATGTAGCCAGCAGGGTTTGGAATGTTACCATGGGAATGCACTTCCAAAGGCTATTGAGTGCTAGAAGCATTACACAGTGACACTCATGCCAGGGCTGCAGTGACACCAGCTTTTAGGGGATCAAAAAAGGCAAGAAAGGATTGATTTAAAAAATCCCTGGAAAAATACTGTGATATGTTGGCATTCTCTAGTTAGATGCTGTATGGTCAAAAAAGGTTTTTTGTACATTCACTTCCAGAAAAGTAACAAAGCTATGATAAGCCTTTCTTCCTGGAATAAAGTAGAGTTGTCATTTTACAACTTTCATTTTAGACTTCAAAGTGAGATAAAATCTTTCTGGTCTTCTGAATCTTCTGTTCATCTCTTTCCAAAGACTTTTCAGTGGCATTCAGAATAGGAGGATGGTTTGGTAGCTAGCTAAGAATTTTGATGTAATTTTAGTGATACCCACAATTGCTCAGGTTTCGGTAGATAACTGTGCACTGAGATCTGGACAGCTTCTTACATAAAGCTTACAGTATTGAAATGATGCAGATATTAGTTTCAGAGTAGCATATGGCTCCTCCTACTTTGCATGCTTTTGAGCAAGTCATTTTTTTTCTTCAGAACAAAATAATTGAATTTTAAGGCAGTGCATTTTACCTTTGAGCAGGCTGAGGACATGCTAGCTATCCGTAACCATCTTTCAGCTGACAGAAGGAATTCATTACATTAATGCACTCAGCAACACAGACAAGGGAACAGAGCACAAATGTGGGCCCTAAGCTCTTCCCACTTCCTAACCCATTCACCCATTACACTGCACTGCTGTAGTGCCTTCTGCAGGGAAAACGAAGGATTTACATGAGGATTGACGTGTTCCAGGAGATGAGATTAATGTTAGAGCCAGTATATAACTAAGGTTCAAACTGCCCCCTTGTCTCTCCCTGGGATAATGCTATCATGTGCACACATTGTCATTTAATCTTTCATATTCCACAAAGGGAAAAATAATACACATGGGCCTAGCACTGCAGATCAACTGGAAAACCTGCCATTAACTTCAGTAGAAGGTTTTCTTTAGTGAAAAAATTATCTAATCTGATTCGTGCCCATCACCATGGTAACTGAGCACTGTGTAGAAAATTACCTATATCTGTAAAACTGTTTGCACATTCACTGGATTCTTGCCTTCCTTTTTTCCCTTTATTTATACAATCAAAGATATTTAGATTTGTTGTGTTGGGTTTTTTTCTTGCTCTATGAGAGTTACCTTAAATGGGGACTAAGACCCGTGTTTGCTTTGTTATTAAAAGTAGTTCCCTACAATAAATGTATTTCCCATTTGTTATCCATTCATACATAAACCATATGTGTAATGGAGCTGGCTAGCAGATAAAAAGAAATTCCACTCCCTCCCCCCTTTTTTTCTTTTTAACCATTTGCTATAATTATGCATAAATATAAGTCCCATCTGCAGGTATAGCATCCTGAGGGCTGCATATTTCCAAACTCCTCCAGCGGCTGGGCTTTACACTGCAGGTTACCTACAGTTATTTTCTCATACTGAATTACTGTGATGTATTGCAAGATTTCTTGGGTGTGACGTGAAATATTTCTAACTGGAATTCCCAACCAGCTCATAGGAAATGGAGATGATGCAACATCATTTCTGCAAATTGCTGTGTGTTGTTTGTTTTTTTTCAGCAGAAACTTTAAAACTGTTTTTTTCTTTTTTTCTTTTTTTTTTTTTTAACCTAATATACCCTGCTGAAAGGCTCAACTGAATGGTTTAGAAAATAATTTTCATCCCTCCATTTCCACCAGTCTTTTTCAACTAAAGAAGGCCTGTCCACGAAGGTCACTCACAAATGGACCTGTATGCCATACTTCGTCAATGAAAACACAAGTGGCAGGAAGCAAAAAAAAAAAGAAAAAGAAAAATTGATTGGTTATTCTGTTTTCTCCTAGAATGTATTTTTATTGCACCGCTTTATATTCTGCTTGGTATTTTCTATCACAGGACACTTTTCTGAATCTGTACACTTATTATGGCATTTAGAAAGGAGCTGAGATTGCTAGAAAATCTGTGCCTAGAGTAGAATCTTCACCATAATTGCCTGGTGGTAGCGACAGCATGGAGGGAAGCAGGGCTGTGTGCCTGGGGCCTGGCTACAGCTCTAGCTGCTGTGGTTTCCAAGAAATGCTGTGTTAAGCCACTGAGTGGCACTAGGCAAGACGGCCAGATGTGTGTTCCATTTTGTGCTCTTTCTTTCAAAGGGAGCAGCACTCCCTTTGCAAGACTTGTAGCTGGAAGGAAATTTCAGAATGGTTAAAGTACCATCATAAGTGGTTCTTATGCCTTGTCTGAAGAGCAGTTTCAGTCAAAAAAGCAATTCTGTGCAAGGAACCAGCATTTACTAACAGAACAACTTCTTGGAAAACTTTGCAGAACATCTGCTTACTTTGCTGAACAGGCAAAACGTGCTTTTTCTCCTCCAATATTATAAAAGAAAACCAACAATACAGGGTGTGTGTATTCCTCTGCTTTGCCTCTCTTTGTCAGAATGGTCAATGATGTTTTGGTGATAGGAAATTCTTCAGCAGAAGGTAGCTTGTTTTTCATGCTCCAGGTCAGTCTTGCAAGAGACCTGCTTTAGTCTTTCTAATGTTGGTATTAAATACCTGTTTCTCTCAGTATGTCTTCCAGCATCCAAAATGCAGTGAAGAAATAGTCTCCATACAGGTCTTACACTTTATTTATCCACATTTCTAGAATTGCTAATCTTTTTTTTATTTTAAAGCATATTCATGAAGAAAGGCTAGAAGTGTTCCTTACTGTTAAAGTAGTAACATTTGTTTTTCTCATAAGAATTCTTCTGGAAAATATTTTTTTTGCAATAGGTCAAGTGGAATTGCTAAGGGAATTGTGGCCACCCCTGAGTTACCACCTCTGAGTGATCAAATACAATATCAAATTTGACTGGGGCCAGCAGTGTAGGCCAGCAATGAAGAAGGAAGTCAGCAATGGGAAAGAGAACTGGGACTCAGAAAGCTGTCACTGAATCGCAGGGCTTTGGTAACTATTTGTGGCATAATACAAACTCTTCATTACATTTTGCTTACGTTTTTAGGTAGAACAGGACTGTTGTCCCCACATTCCATAATAAAATCTTCACAGTGGTCTTTGCGAAACTATTGAACGTCTTTTTAACTGGCTATTCAAGATGTCGAGTGAAAATGCCATTCCAGGATGCAGAGAGCCAAGTTCTTTGATTTTCTCAATATTGCAGTGATGTAAATGATAATGGAGCTGGATCATTAACTTTAACAATGTCAGCGTGTTCTCACCATTGCATTTACATTAATTAGTCTACATATTATTATTTAACAGCACACTTCTCTTAGAGGAATTTGCTAATGTACATCTTGGCTTCCACTATGTAAAGTACCTCTGCTTCAAAAGTAATTAAATGCTAGAATATGTAGGAGGATAGGTGAAAAAGCACCTCAAAACACACCTATACATTCATATTTGAATAGATGCACATAAAGGTAATACTAAACAATGTCTTTCCTGTAGCAATCTTGTCCTTTGTACTATGCAAGCATCTTTGTTTCTTCCTCCAATTCAAGCACGAAAGAAAGCAAAAGGCAGACTCAGAGGAGTGGATGTTTATGGACCTAAGACAATAGATAAATGAATGACTCCAGCTAGATTGTTTTAGCATAAATTAAGACACTGATCACAGCTCAGAAAAGGAGGAGGAAAATATGCTGAGATCTTCTCAGTTGTTCCTTATATTCTAAGCACTCAGGTTATGAACATCTATTAGTCTTCATTGCTTTCTTCAAATGCATCTCTTCACAGCCAAATCCAGTCATTGAAACTGAAGTATATTGTGTTTGGATTGAAATGGAGTATCTGAGGGTAATTTGTGCTTATTTTTTTAAATCTGTGCTCATAACTGTCAGAGCTGAGAAAGGCTTCTTGGTCAGGAGTTCAAATGGAATATGATCTTTTAGTTTGCACCATATTTCACGCTGTCTTTAGCTGCAGAACTCAGCCTGGTCCTGTGGGGACATCTGAGCTCCATCTTGTTCTCAGTATCTATGAACTTCAATGGATATTGCAAGTAATTTGTAATCTTGTTTAAATGCAAAAGACAAAATGTGTAATCAGCAGAGTAACTGAAGGATTATGTGGTTTTCCAGGAAGTATGTTGGATCTGAAGAGTAATGGGGTTCTCTCTTTTTTTTTCCTCTCAACTTTCTTTTGAAAAGAAACAAAAAACTCCTGTGTCGTACATTGTGTGATGTAAATCTAGCTATTAAAATGGAAAATGCACTAGAAATGTAGGAGGGTGCAAGGCAGAGGAATCAGAAAGCCTCCATATCAGTCTTATGTGCTAAGAGAAAGACAAATTTATTAGTGAAGAAATTGTTTGTAGATTGATAAATATTTGTTGAATCTCTTGAAAAGTAAGCAGCATTAGCATGGGCGGACGAGCCTGTTCTGAAGGCTGATGCACAGTTTGACTAAACATTGGATGAAATATTAAAGATTAAATCTTTACATCAGCAGTGTCATCTTTTAAATATGAATATGAAGTTTTGCTCTTTTAGTAACCTTATAACATAACTTATAGTCAACTTATGGAGACAACTGTCTATAGTGGATGAGATAGTGAAAGGCAAGTTTAACTATGGGAGCCTAGATTTAATTTATTTTGCTGACAGTAAGATCAGGCAAATATGAATAGGATTCCATCTAAGGCTGAACATGACACCTGATGCCATTTGCACAGTGTCATTCAACAGGCTGTAGTCACACTTCAGATAAAAGAGCTGCTGAGACCTCTTTTCCGAGTGTGTTTAGAAATCAGACTTGCAAATAAACGATGCTACTGAAAGCAAGAGGCAAGGAGAAATTAATCTCATTTTTTGCCAAAGGGCCACAAGTTCATTCATGCACGAGCATCCATCAAAGATTGTACCATTAGGTAGTA
>PPHD01006715.1:0-24113 GCA_002909625.1 Bambusicola thoracicus
TCTTATGAGGAGTAGCTGAGGGAACTGGGATTCTTCAGTCTGGAGGAGTTTGGGGTGACCTTCTCGCTCTCTACAACTACCTGAAAGGAGATTGTGGTGAGGTAGGGGTCAGCCTCTTTTTGCAGATAGCTAGCAATGAGAGATGAGCCTTAAGTTGTGCCAGGGGAAGTTCAGTTTGGATATTAGGAAAAATTTGTTCTTGGAAAGAGTGGCAAGGTATTTGAATAGGCTGTCCAGGGAGGTGGTGGAGTCACTGTCCCTGGAGGTGTTCAATGAAAGGAAGATGTGGTACTGAATGCCCTGGTGGTGATGTGCTGATGGTTGGACTTAGTGAATTTAGAGGTCTTTTCCAACCTTAATGATTCTATAATTTTTTTTTCTCTGGAGGCATGCAGAGGATGTTACTTTTTCTGGAGTCCTTCATAGCGATACTTCTATTTAGCAGTCAACATGTTTTCCTTTCATTATTGTAAGTCCAAATGTAGGTAGCACCCATACACAGCTCCATCCAGCTGTGATGTTCTATCAGCCTCTGTATGCAGTTGAAGGTAAGGATTATTCTCATCAGGCTCTGGTCGCTGTGCTGTGCCCAGGCACAGGCTCTGTGTGTGTGGAACCCCTGAGCTGAAAAGCAGCTGCTGCAACTCCTTGCTCCTGTCACTGCCAGCTGCCCCCTGTGGCTTGCACTGCTGAGGACATCTCATGCAGAAATCCAATCTAGCTGTAACTTCAATGGGCACTGCTGGGACGTTATTTAAAATTTCCCTCTCAGCATGATACTGTGCAAATACACACGGTAGATTATATGCAAAGACTTGGGGCTTAAGTCTCCAAACATTTCTGAGTACACTGGATTTCAAAGGCAATTGTCTGCTCATTTGCTATTGTGTGTTTTTAAATATCAGTGAAAAGCTTTGATAGATTTTAGAATTCATTACGTTTAAAAGAAATAACACAACCCTTACCTCATATCTTTCTTCTATACTTACTGGATACCTCTGTGCTGGTACTTTTGCTTTGTTTAGATAAGTAGTGTACACTCTTAATTTAGTTTTTCTGTTCTTGCTCCTGGTAACACAAAGCGTTTACCATTTATACTGATAGGAAAATTTCTTCTTTAGGGAAAACTCTAGCCATGTATAACCTAAAGAGACCTCTAGGCCTGCTTATTTTGCATGTTCACCATGCCTTGCCTTGGTACTGAAGTGTTTGATGGAGCTATTGGCAGTTGGGCAGATGAAGGAAAAAAACACAAACCAAAACAAACCAATACACAGTTGGTTGTTTCTATACTTGGCTATAGAAATTAGATGGTTTGGAAATATCAGCTACCCTTGGTTCTTTGTGAAGTTTAGCTGACAGAATTAGGGTACGTGCAGTGAGTGACCTGTGTAGAGGCTATAGAACATCTATCTTAATAACCATTGGTATGCATTTGGTCCACCTGAGCTCCAATATTAAGACACTAGGAAGACCGATTAAAAATTAAATTGATATTTGAAATATTATGTTTTTTATGTAATGTTTTCATTATTGGAGCCTCTGCTGGGGAACGTTCTGTCTTGTTGCTTTGATGTGACACCACCAAGCTTTAAGACAGAGACTGAACATAAGAAAAGGCCAGTGATTTTGACAGTGTAGTCTGACCTGTTTCATAACACAAACCTTAAACTTCTACCCAGTGATGGAACATTAAGTGAATAATTTGTAAGTTTTATGGAGAGGCCTACATGGGGAATAGCAGTCCTTCTCTAAATTGTAAGTTTATAGAACAAAGCACCTTAATGAGTAAACTGTTGTTGGATTTATTGGGAATTTACGTAAGTGAAAACTGGAAAGATTTGGCTCGTTTACTTTTAAATACCTGGCTGCATGCACATCATTTTTAGTGTATGTCATTTACTTTTAAATACCTAGGTGTATACACATCATTTTTAGTGTATTAAGATGCTTTATGGTATGTCTCTTTGATTTTATCCTTTTTTATTACATCTGCATCTGTTCACCATAATTGTACATCCTGGATGCTTACCTGAGGCTGATTCAACAGCCACTGCTCACATTGAGTGGCTCTCTACTCGAATGAATAATTTGCATCCATATGAAGGAGAAATCCAGTTCTGTCCTTCCTTATCAGTTAAGGATACCACACTGTTTTAAAATCCATTCTTAAAGCCCTTCTTCTGCTAATATCCCAACTGGTAGAGAGTGTAACCAGTGGTGACCACGCTCTGTTTCTATCCACTGCATATCACATCTTCGTGGGCAGAGCCTCTCATGTTAAAATTACTCATTCTTTGTTTTCAAATTTAAAAAAAGAAAGAAGAGCCTTTTCATGTGTTTAAAAAGGTATGTGGTAATAACTGTAGCGTGATCTTAGTATGATTTAAAATGTTTTTTCAGTAAAACTTAATAAAAATGATGTTTACTTCCATTGGGATTGCTTGGAAATTAGGAGCAAACGTACTGTAATTGCATCTAATTTTACAATGTGTGAGGACACTGTAAAATAATCTTGTTTGTGATAAGTATATGGTTTTGGAGAGAGGAGCAATAGGATGTGGAGCTGCTGTTTCATCTTCTCCAAGTAAAACCCAAGCAACCTTGGTGCCTTTGCCTGATACCTCTGAGCATCAGCCAAAATCGTTATGCCTTTGCTGAGATTGTAAAACTCTTGCCTACAGGCTGAAAACTGAATGGATCAGAGTTCTCACAGAAATTAGTGCTGATTTTACTTTTTTTCTTGCTAAATGAACTTAGAAATCAGATGGAAGAGAGATTTAATTGCTGTGCACAAAAGCCATTTGCGCCTGGCTTAGAGCAATTTACCGAGGTATGGAAGGGTTCTTTCTTTTTTTCTCTCATCAAAAACACCTCCTCCAGTCTCACCTCTGCTAGTAGCTGCTACTGCTGGTTCCAAAGGTAAGCATTAGTGTAACATTTGAGTGCCACAGAAATGCAGCACTATCAGCGTTTATTGAAGTCTTGCAAGTCTAGCTGTTATCAGTTGCATACTTTCAGACTTGCCCATGTGGGCCGATAAGGCATGAAGGAGGAACTGCTCTTGAAGTTCTGTGTAGTTACTGCAGTGCAGTAGGTATTCATCATCAGACCCCTAAATGATTTTCTGTTTCTTTCTTTAAAATTCATGCTTTAAAATAAAGTGTGCTTAGAGAAGCTCATCACTTTCTGTCAGATGATGGTATTGCTTCTTTAGTTTGCATTTAGATCTTACAGTTCTCTATTTTAATTTTGGAGCTGGGAATCAAGATGTTCTTAACATGATGCTGACTATATCACTGGTGTGATGAAAACAGAATCATGTGCCTGAGTTTGCTTTTCTAAAATGGAGAAAAAAGCCCTATGCAAGTTCAGAGAGTTCACATTGCTGTTTCTCAAGTATGTTAAAAGGAGAGACCATATTAAGCTGTTTTTTATAGTTCAGTCTAGCTACTTTATGTTTCTACTCAGAATCCAATGAATAAATCATAAGTGTTACATGGGTGTTAATCTAACTAGATCCTCAAGGAAGAATAAGTAGAGCAGCTGTTATTTTTACAGCTGTAGCTCATAATTTGAGTGCTTTCCATTTAGCTAAGTATTCAAATGATGTCTATTTAAATAGAGTTGCAAGATTTAGACTTGTGGTAAGTGTATTGATACAATACATCAAGTCTCTTTGCTTTTTTCCCGAAGCTCTAATTTTATATCCAAAATTAGCTTTTAGATTAGTTTAAAATTAACTTGTACCATGATCTCTTTGGAGGAGGTTCATGCCTTCAAAGATGTTTCTGCAGTGCCTAATTCCACTGTCAAGTTGAAGCTGTTAATTCTTCCTCAAAATAACTACTGAACTCTGCTCAGATGCAGGTCCCCAGTCCAGAACCACTGTATTCTGAACACCTTTGTTCAGAGTTGAATCTGTAAATGGTAAATTGTTGACTTCATAGGAACTAGAGAAAGTCTAAGTTATTGTCCATGTGATGGATACATTTAGAGACATAGTGTGCTTAGAAAATAGTTGCGTTGGTCACTTCTTTTCTCATATGGAACAAGAATTTTGACATTTGCCCATACCTTTTTGTTTCATGACTTAGATGGTGACCCTGCAAATTGATTCCTCTCAAGAGGCAGTTATGAATGAAAATGAGATGATCTATGAGTCACATATGGTAACTAATTACTGGTTTATTCAGATGATTCACATATAAGACGTTATTAATTTTGTTTATTACTACTTTTTAAAGTGAAATAATCTCACCTTCTGGCTCTGTCTTCCTCAGAGATACTGCGTTTTTGGTAGTACATTTAAACATTCAGAGGATCTGTTAGTAACTCTTTGTGGTAGAGATGCAATGATTGTGTATTTGAACAAAAAAGAACAGGCTTTGAAACAATTCCAGCAAACTTTTAAAAGCATACTATTTCTTTTATATATATATCTATATATACACACTTAAGTCAAAGGAAAGAGACAATTCAGTATCCCAAAGGTGCAGTACCATGGCCTGGCAGGTTGTGACACTAGAGAGGCTTTAATTTGGCAGCTGGTAGCACTAGGGCTATGATTCAGTTAATTCTCAAAGGCTGGGAGCTATAAATAAAATTAGATTTACTTACTAACATGCTACTGAAATAAATTCAAATATTCTTTTTAATTAGGTTATTTGATGCTCTTCTGTTCAACTGTATACATCATTTAAATATAATCAGTAATTCTTCAGTGTGTAGGAACTCTTTATCTAATCAAAATGAAATATTATCCTGATTGCTTTTGAAAGAATGAGGATGTAGAGCTGAGAAGGAGAGAGAAGGCCATAACATTTCCAGTGGCTTCTAGTAACAGGTAGCACAAGCAATTTGTTGATGAGTAATGCCCTAAATAAGCACGCTTTATGCCCAATTAGGTAAGAACTGTGTATCACTGTTGGTGAAGGAAGGCACTGTGATTGAGTTCAGGGGGTTGGCATTATGCTCTGGATACCCTTGAAGACATTTTTATGCTGGGCTGTGGGGAGACAGCCCCAAGGACTTTGCTGCTGAATTTTTGTCTGGGATTCTTGTGGTGTAATGCTGTGACGTATGTGTTGATGGCTCTTCATGAAGGCATCCATCTAATTGATCTTCCTTCTGCCTTCCTGTCCCAGTTTGTGCTTGCAACAAAGACCCTTTGTGTCCTGGCCCTGTGGGTCTCCTTTAAGGACACATACATGCACTGTTGGAAGTGCTAAGTGTTTTCTAATTAGGTCTGAGGAAATGCTGTTATAGGCACTAAGAGCCTTATAGTTTTTAAGCATCAATACCTGTAAAGCACGGCTGTCCAACCTTTTCACTTGCCTGGGCTGCATTGAGCAAGGAGGAATGATCTTGGACTGAGTACATGTACGTTGCTCCGAAAGTAATGCCTCCTATTTATTTCAGTGGAAACAACAGCTAAAAAGAGCACAGTCACACTGGTTGGTAGATCAAATTCTCAGCTACAAAACGCTTTCAGCACAGTCACCACAGTTAGCTGTGTATTTTTGCCAGCACTGAACAAGAGCCTGCATACTGTGCTCTTAAAAATCTTAAAAAACAAGAGGCATTACTTTCAGAGCAGCCCTTGTAAAATGCACAATATATTTACTATATATTTAGTATTTTTAATATTTTTCTTAAAACATTACCAAAAAGTGAGGAACAAAACTACAAAAGCAGTGGGATGTTTGACCTTGTTTTTGAGAAGTGAATGTATCAGTCCGGTTGGATGGCAGTGGTTGCAGTTCTCAGTGAGATCTCAAGGTGTTCATCAGAGATCTTTGATGAAATTTCGCTTTTCCCATACTTCATCCCTGACAATTGTTCACAAAGAAGCATGCTGCCAAAAAGCAGTGACATGAATAAGGTGTGACTGCAAAAGGAGGGATATTTATCTCTGGTAAGAGAACACTTAGGAGAATCTGGTAAAGAAGCATCACCAGGTTTTTGAGTAGAGCATCCGATGGAGGCTTGCCAGGCTGCGGGTTGGGCGTACCTGCAGTGTGAAGGGTAATGGATGAGGAAAATGAGGCTTGTTGAAAATATGCCACAGTTAGGTTCTACAGGTGCTTCAAAAAAAACCTCTGTCTTTTTGGCACCAAAGGTTTTTTACTGATTTTTTTAAAGTACAAACCTTTAAAAATGATATCCCTTAGAACTAACAAGGGATATGAAAAGTTCCTATTAGTCCATTATTTTGGTGTAATCTTTAGGGTATGGTTCTCATTATTCCACAAAGTGCCTTGGCAGTTTACACTGCTGTAAGGTGCAGAGGAACCCTTGGTGCCTCAGGGACCCATCTGCCTGGTGGAAGCTGGGGCTCACAGAGGGCCTGGAGTGTGAGCTTCTGCAGTGAACGCTCTGTAGACAAGTGTGGCTAGAGGGTTGATTCCCTTTTCTTTTGCTCTTAAGGGGAAAAGGTCTGTTTTTAACCAGATTTTCATGTACGTTTCCATGGGGCTGTTATTGATGCTGCCTTGGAGCTTTTATGCTGTTGATAGAAGGATAAATTTCACCTTTGAGTCACTAAGTTAGTTTAAATATTTGGAAGAAGATGTTTTCACTACTGTCCGTGTTTGTTTAGATTACCTTGCAAAAACTGTATATTTATTTGTTTTTATTCATTGAATCCAATGTGACTTTTAAAATATAAATATTTCCTTAAGAAACTAAAAATGTAGCAATATCTATTACAGTGTCAAAAATATATCCAGTTTAGTGATTTAGACAAATACAAAATGACTTCTAAGTTTCTAAATCTCAAGCAGGTTTTGTAGTGAGAATGGTACTTCTAAGCCATTGCATGTATGTCTTTCCTTGAAGGTTAAAAATATATATATATATATAACTCGATATTACTGATTTCTTAATCTTATGTTCTCTAATTTATAAAATAGTTATAGGATTTTTTCTTGCAGGATTTTGTCTGTTTAATTGAGAAATTTAATTTTCTTTATATAGACTTGAACAATAATCGGGAGAATACCAGGTCAATACCATGCTCAATAGAGAAGTTATGATTTCATTAATATTTATAAGTTAATACTGTGCTCAAGAAGAAATTCCTTCATAACTGGACTATGGGAAGAGTGAGCAACTAAATTGGAAATGTTAATTTTAGCAAGAAACTGTCAAGCAAAAGGAACAGTGCTATCAGCTGTGCTGCTTGCTGCTCTATTGGAGATGGTGTGAAACAACAGCTGAGACTGTTCTGGGCAGGGATGGGCCTGCCTTATGGCTCACGTTTGGTGAGAACTGACAAGTGGTTTTGCAGGTAAGTTCTCATAAATGTGATATTTTAAAACTAAATTATGGAGTTCAATAAAACAATTAGATCGTGGCATCTGTAAGAAGTTAAAAAGATCATTTTAGGCAATCTTCTTGGGCTCTGTGTTCTCTTTAAGTATGCTTTATGAGTTCTCAGTGGGAAAAAAAAACAAAGCAAAACCATTCCTTTAAACAAAGTAAAAACAGCTTTCCTCCCTAAAATGCTTTTGCTTGTCTTTCCTTGCATAAAGAATGCTTTTTATATTCTCCAGTTACAGACAACTGCATAAGTGTTAGAATCAAACTCCCTTTCTCCTTCAAAATTGCACTCCCAGGGGAAAGTGTAAGAGAGCAAACATGGCCTGGCACAGCAGAGGCTCCAGGAAGGGGCTGTAGGGAGATACTGCAGATGACCTGTTGATGAAGGTAGAACCATACCTCTGTAGATGAGGAGTAATGCATTGCTCCTGCTTCGCCTATTCTTTCTGCCTGGAGCTCTGGCTGGCTTGCTTGCTTGTCCTTTACAACAGTGCTACAGGGTGAGAAGCAATTCAACAGGATAAAATTATCAGTGCTGATGAGCAGTTAAAACCTACTGTCAACATATTTCTTCAGACTTGCCTTGATTGATGAGACAGTTGGTGCATCTCTGATTGTAATTTGCAGAGAGTAACAAACTCAGAACTCTGTTTCAAAGTGGCTTGCTTATACAGATGCAGCTGTAATTGGAGCAAGTAAATTATGTGCCATATCCCTGAAGAATATTTCTGTAAAGGATATATCTGGTTTTGGGTATGGAGTCAGTAAAATGAAAACAGTTCCTTCAAGAGAAATCCTATGCTATACTTCAGTTGTGCAGTACTTCAGTTATTTATCTTGCTGGTTCAATCACAGAAGTATTGGTGTGAAGGAACTTTAGTTTTACCTACACTAGCCTCCCATTCTAAGCATGCTGTGTATGTGCAGAAGCTTTTCCTGTAAAGACCAAGACAAAAAGGACAACTGGGCCTTCTCTTGTCTCTCACTGGGTCTGCCTGTCACCCAGCGATTCTGTGGACTTCCTTTTGCAACTGTCATGCCCATGTGTTGCTCAGAATGTCCATCCTTAGCTCTGACATCAGGCGAGCACTGGCCTCCCCATTTTGCCCCTCGAGCAGTGCTTTTATACTTGTTTCTTTTGTTGCCTCTCCATGTTTTCATCTCCCATTTAAAAATTTTCCTCAGCTGTGCTCTTTAAAGCAGGCTGAGCTGTAATGCCTGTGGTATCTAAGCTAGTTTTTGTCTCTGCAGAGCATTGCACCGTGAGTAGAATGTGCCTTAATCTGATCTCCTGCATAATGGAGACCAATTTGTTATCTGTATACATCTTCTATCTGATTTCCTTTTCTGAACTTGTGCTGTGGAACTGATCTCAACCTCTTGCTGTCAGTTTTCCAGTTATGATTATCATCTGGCTACATTTCCTGTGAAATTACTACTTTTCTGGTGGGGCTGCTGACAGGTTGGAGCTGACAGGCTGTTGCGTGTGGACTGCATATTTATTTGTCAGAGTGGAAAGCCCTATTTATATTTTAAGCTTTACTTGGCATAAGTGACTGGACTGAAATTTTGTTCTAATGAGTTTAAGAGAAATTAATGACAGATTTACAGTACTTCTGTATGGTGCTAGTGTGAAAGGCTCTGGTCTATCACAGAGACCTCTAGGCACTAAGAAAATATAAGAGCTTCGAGTCACCATGGAACTGTACAGATTATAGGTGTTTGAGCATTCCCTTCTTTCACTCTCCTTCTCAGAAGTGCCCTAGAGGCCTCTTGAAGACATCCAGAACCACCACAGGCTGTAAGAATCTGCTCCTCCACACCTGGAGCACCTCCTGGCCTCCTTCTGCTCTGACCATGGTGCCTACAGGGCTGCTTCTCCTATGTTTCTTGCTCCTCTCTCCCGCCTGCTGCTGCCCAGTCTTTTCCCCTTTCTTCAGTCTGCTCTCAAAGAAGCACACCTGGACTCACTCATGGCTCAGCTCTGGCAGCAGCAGGTCCCTTTGGACACAGCTGTCATCTGACATAGGACAGCTGCTGCACCCCAATACCAAAACCTGGACACCTAAGCACAGTACAGAAACATAATTAATCTGTAACATACTCAATGGCAAAACAAAAAGTTATTTCATAATTGCTGGGTGGATGATGGGTGGCCCCTTCAATTAAGTGACTGATGAAAAACTCACATGCTAGCAAGAACGAATGAGAGAGGTGTATCTACCCAGAGCCGTGTAAAGGGCTGGAAGCTGATCAGACATGTTAGCCTTCTGCCCTGCTCTGTCTTGTTTACTTTGTCAGAAATTGCGTCCTGTGTTCAGGAGGTCAGGACGAGTCACCTTGGGCCTTGCTTATGGTTCCCAGAACTGATGAAACTCATTGGGCTGTATCCTTCTCCCATTCATTTGCATAGAATCAAAAGAATAACTATGCTAAGTAAAAATAGCACTGAAATGATACAAAATTGCCACAATTCCCACTGTCTCACAGCTTTTTGGGAAACTCCACAAGTGAATGCCTTCTGCACATGTTTGCAGATAACAGATCTTAGAAATGTCAAGTCTAGCTGGTTTCTGAAGGCATTTGGTCGGGATTTTCTGATATATTTTTTTAAAGCTGTTATTTAGACTTAGAGAGTTTATTCTTTGATCTTTTCGAAGAAAGAAGAAATTCACATTGCTGTGAATGTCCCCGTGAATGAACTGCAGTGGCTGCAATCACTGACTTCATTGCTCAGAGGAATGATGACTATTGTGTATGAGAGAGCCCGGTGTCTTCAGAAAGTTACAGACGCAAAAGTAAGATGGACATGGCAGTACTGCATAGAGAGCATCAATTAAAATGAAATTGGGAGTTGTTAATACATCTTTCTTTCTTGAAAAGAGGGTCATGCAAGGTGTGTTTTCTGGGGGCATAATAGACCACTCTGTCTCTCATCAGCAAAGTTTTTGCCAATTACCCTATCTTTAACCTTCCTTTTATTATGGAAAATTAATTAGAAGTTTCTGAAGAGGAAATGGGGACTAAAAGGGGTCTTTATTTTTTATGGCCTATTTAGCTTTAAAAGCATAAATCAAAGTATTTTTCTAATATTTATAATGGAATCTGTCCTCCCATTCTCCTTTCTGAGTGATTACAAAACAAAAGCCCAGACTGCAAGGCTTCAGCCTGTTTAATGGAACAAACAGCAGCTATGTATTTACTCTGCCAGTTGAAACAGAAGCATAAAGAATTTAACCAAGGCAACAAGAAATGTATTGAGTCATGAAAAAGTCTTTTTAATACAAAAAAGTTGGTATCACTGTATTGGAAAGCTGGGAACTCTGTAGAATAGGGAAAGCTAATATGATAGCATCTAGCTTCGCTTAGAGTGTTGATATTTGATCAGAAAAATGTAGCAGTCTACTGAAAGTAAGGTAAAGCATATAAGAAATACAACTTTAATTTAATTATTATGAGATCATTTTAGGTAGCTGAAATTGCTTACTAATTATTTCCTTTCTTAAATGTATTTGACTGTGTTTGAAGAGATTTAAAAAACCATGAGCAGCAGTGTTCCAGCCTTATAAAGCTGCACAGGTAGGAACTGTACCTCCCTCACAGCTTGAGTCCTTGCTGCGTGATGGTGTATCACAGATTGATAACCGCAGAGCAGATGGAGAACAGAACGCCTGGACAGCTATTTTATGAGAAGATCAGGAATTATGACTTTATAATCTTCCTTCTTGCTATATTGGAAAAAAGCCATGTTTACTGCTTTTACAGTAGGCATTAGCATAGCAAATTATGCTATCAGCCATAATGAGTAGTGCTAGTGGGAGAGGAGGTGAACAGTGAGATTGGGAAAGACAAGCTTGAACCAGAAGAGAAGAGAATCCTGATTGGAATTAAATGTTCCTTATGCAGTCTGTGCATTGAAACATTGCTGTTTAGTGGTGAGTCAAAGCTGAAGGGAACCAAAACAGTTTCTTACTGTATATCCTTTTACCAGCACGTGCCAACAAAGTGAGACAGTATTCATGCCTATTTGGTATGATCTTGTGCCTTGCAGGGTACGTGGATGGGGAACATTAGGAGAGAATGTTTTTCACAGAAAGACTTTTTAATATGATGTGGTCCTCTTCCCTCCCTCCTTCCCCCTGCATTTCCTTTTTTTTTTTTAATTTGACTCCAGAAGCTGAAGTGATTCCACATTCCAATTTGTATGCTTGTGGAACCAAGACACAGTGTTTGCATTGAGTCAAATGCATATTAATTTTTGTTTATGTGAGCTTTTATGATAATTTCTGCAGTTTGTAATTCAAGTCCTTTACATCCTCATCTACTTTCTTATCGAGTCTGTTTTTCTCTTCCCCTTCTCCTTTCTCCTTCAACTCCCCACAGCTCATCCTGTTTACGAGTCCAATACTGTAATGGTTTAAAAAAAGACACTGTTGATAGTGTCTCTACAGTTTCTAGTGTAGAAAAAGGAAATGATTCAGGGAAGTATTTATTAATGAACTCTGCTTTAGATGCATGGTTGAAATCAAAACATTTTTAATTGTTGTATCTGTATGTACGTATAAAAGAACTGCAGTATGATGCTGTAAGTTTTACAGTAGTCATAAAAGAGAACTTAAAGGTAGTAGTCTCTCATCTCACATAAGCTGCAAAACAAGACAGAGCTCTGGGGACTTCCTGTATAGCTATTGATTTTGTTCCACTTCTGTATTAGCAGAGGGGTTTTTCATCTTGTTAAATAACAGTGGCACATATCTTTCTGGTTTGTTCACTGACATTTTGACCAAGATCTTTCTCTATTGAGTAGGAGTTCACCCTGATAACATTCTTCAATTAAGGCGTCTTGCAGAGCATCACAACTATCTGTTGCCATTCTACTACCTCAACCCATAGGCTACAGTGGGGAAAATCACTTCTGGAAAATGTCTTATCCGTAGTGTAACCTGAGAATCAGAAGACATAAGAATGGCAATCTAAAACCTTTGTGGACAGTCCCCTCTTTTGTAAGTTGCAGTGGATTTCTGCTGTGAGATGACAGAGTGAGCTCCAAAGTGTCTTTGAAGAATTGTATTCTGTTTCTGCAAAGGGGCAACCCTGGCTATGCATACAAATTGAAGGATGAGATGCTGGAGAGCAGCCCTGCTGAGAGGCATCTGGAGATCTTGGTTGACAGCAAGTTGAACATGAGGCAACAGTGTGCCCAGGAAGCCAGGAAAGCAACCATATCCTGGCGTGCATCAAGCAAGGCATTTCAGCTGCTGGAGTTCAAGAAGTGAGTGAAGAACCTTCTCACTCATATGGTCTGATTTTTGGGTGATCCTTTATGGAGCCAAGAGTTGGACATCTTGGGTTTCTTCCAACTCAGGATGTTCTTTGACTGTACAATTCTATGTCATCTTAATTGCCTTAGTAGCTCTAATGACCATGATTTGCAGTAGTGGGTCTCACGTTGTCTGATAGTAATTCAAGAATTTAATTGTTGCAGTCCACGACAAACTTTAACAAGTATGGTGTCTGATAATCAATTCTAGTCACAACCTGATGGTGCAAAAGAAAAAAATTGTGAGCGTAGCAGTTAACACTACAACACCACACTGGAATGCAAACTGCTGTAATCTGAAAAAAAATTTGGAATAACATGGATGTGAGAAACGAACAGAAATATAAGCAGGAAAATAGAGCTGCGTGAATGTGTCTTCAACTCAATCCCCTTAAATCTTATCAATTAGAACCAGTGAACCATAGAATCTTTCTGTTGATATGAATAAATGCATGAATAGGTCTCTTGACCATGAGAGGTCTGTACAGTTTACATGCCTACTCAGTCTGTTTGCCTTTTCAGTATTTGTCAGCTACAGGTATTAACTTGCTTCCTGCTTTTTAGTCATTATTTTCTGTGTAATAAAACATGTTCTGAGTTTTAGAAATGCATCAGGAGATAATAGTTAGGGAAAACAGAATTTTATGTTGCTCTTCCTGTTGGAGCATGCTGATTTTTTTTCTCATGTAGCTTAATTAATTTGGAATAGATAACAGTGGTTTTCTGTTTATTTTTAATTAGAGTATGAACAGTATATGGTTATGCTTTGACCTCCTTTCTGTGAAAGGAAGGAATGTATAGGAAGGAGTATAATCTTGCCTTGAGCATCTGGCTCAGAGCAAAGAATTCAGATGGAGCTGTAAGAAACAGAACTAGTAAATAAAAAGAACCAGGGTTTCTGCTTTGGTGCTAAAGGCAAGAAACACAGAAAGACTTGCTCTTGTACAAAGTTGCTCATGGGAAAATACCCCTATACACTTAAAAAAGGACATTTTGTGAACTTTCCTGCTACAAGAAAGGATATTAATTGCTTAAAAACAGTTAAATATTCTGTATGCTGCATCTACTCTATCTGTCCCTCAGGGCTGTTTCTGATACTTAGCTGTGTGGGCTTTTGACCACATCCAGCCAATTTTATGTTCTTTCTTAATTATAATAACTGCTATTTAAAGTGGTGGACTTCCTTAAGACTCAACCGTATTCAGTCTCATTTTGGCAAAGAGAATACAAGCTGCTTAAAGAAGAAACTGCTGCAAAGGAAGAGTAAATTCTGCATATGCATCTTGTTGACATTGCACTTGACAGAGTTGGAAACTTTGTCACAACACAGCAGTATTATATAAGAGAATGATGGTGCAGAAATGTTGCTGCAAAGCATACAAATACTTTATCCTTGTCCCTTAGGGATGATCTTCTGAAAGAGACAAATAAAAGATGACTGGGGAATGAGAGTGTAGAATACAGGACAAGAAACATATTAAAGAGCTGGCACAGTTTGCTTATGTGCGAGTAGTTGTGTAGGTCTTTTTTTTCTTCTTTTTCTTTTTTTAATGACACCAGAGGTAATGAGTTTGTACAATTTTTAATTTATGCGTTTGGTATATTGGTGATTGAAACAGAAATGAGTAAGGTAGGGAGGAAGTGGGAGGGGGAAAGGCCAGCACAGGGAGCCACAGGAATTCTGCTAACTACTTCTATCAAGAACAGGAAGGGCATACGGTTAGCATCACCATCCATGTGCTACTTGTCCACATGATACCAATAACAGATAGATTAATTTTGGATTGTAGTTGTAACCAATGATCTGTTTCGTAGTATTTTTTGTCTTTTTATTTCACCATCAGTTACTATTACAAGGAAATTGAGAACTATGGCAGAACTTAGTTCTTTATGTTACATCATTTATATGACAAAAAATGTTCTTCATGCCGTACTATGACTATTGTAATTCTACAAGAAGATGGCACATAAATTGTGTTTCTGTGCTTAAACATGAATAGCTTTGACTTCTAGACTTAAATTGATCCTGTCAGCTCCTTTTCTGTTAATGAAGTTGTATGAATATAACATCAAACTTCTGCTTAAAACAATCAGATTGTAGGTAGGGACAGTAAGAGGCTGGCGTGTCACCTTATGCTTTAGTAATACAGTGGCATGTGTACAAAATATTTTACATATGAGGTCATATTTTACATATGAGGCTGAGGGGTGGTCTCATAGCAGCCTACAGCTTCTCACAGGGAGTGAAGAGGCAGCACTGAACTCTGGGCATGGAATGGGCTGCCCAGGGCAGCGGTCATGGCCCTGAGCTGCTGGAGTTCAAAGGAGCATTTGGATACTGCTCTCAGACATAGGGTTTGGATTTTGGCTGGTCACATGTGGAGCTGGGAGTTGGACTCAATGATCCTATGGGCTTCCAACTTGGGATATTTTATGATATTTTAGTCTGGGTAAAAGGAGGCTGAGGGGAGACCTTATGGCTCTCTTCCAATATCTGAAAGGTGCTTACAGCGAGAGTGGTGTTTGTCTCTTCTCACTGGTGACGGGACAAGGGGAAATGGCCTTAAGTTGTGCCAGGGTAAGTTTAGGCTGGATATCAGGAGAAACTTCTTTACAGAAAGGTCTGTTAAGCACTGTGATAGGCTCCCCAGGGAGGTGGTTGAGTCACCATCCCTGGATGTGTTTGAAAACCATTTGGATGTGGTGCTCAGGGATTTAGCAGAGAGTTATTGTTAGCGTAGTATGGTTAGGTTGTGGTTGGACTCGATGATCTTTAAGGTCTTTTCCAACCTGAGAGATTATACGATTCTATGATAGCACCCATTGATTTTTTGAAGTGACACTTGCTATTTTTTTCCCATTTTGTGTGACCTGATTGTATCTCTTGAGTATTGCTATGGTAATAACTTCTATTTTCTTTATCTGCTGTGTGTATTAATTTTAGTCTGTACTGATTTTAGTTATAACAAAAAGAACTAGAACAGAAGCACTGACCTATTTGTATTGTGTTAGATAAAATACATCTTCAGTAACAAGTCATGTGCTGCATCAAAATGGGTCGTGTCCTGAAATCCTTACTAAAGTTTACTTTAAGTTCAGCATATTTTTAAAAGTGAGAGATGAAAGCCTCCCTAATTTGATATGAAATTGAGAAATTCACCTACAATCACATTTTCTGTTCTCTAACTGTATAAATCTCTTCTTAAAGTCGTGATAGTTGAGAACATTACGTCTCCCAACTGCATCTTCCAGTCATTTTACTTGCTGCTGTTTAGTTAATGAGCCATAAAAAAGCCTACTACCAAATCCATGCATAGAGTGAATATCTCAGATTTTTTTTCTACAGTGTTAGGTAATGTGCATTTACCTACAAAGTGCAGCTTTATATACCCAGTTTTAATATGGAGATGATGTTCCAGATAATTTTTAATATTGATGGTCCCATTCAGATGCTTTCTCCACAACCTCCTAAAAGTACAGCTGATTTTGAGTATGAGATATTCTTTGGATTAATAAAAGCAGAGCCTGGCTCCTAGGCTTCAAGTGACTCTGAAATGTACCTTTACCACTGTTTGTAAGTATTTCATTACTATCTATAAATACCTCAAGGATGGAAGTCAAGTGGATGGGGCCAGGCACTTTTTAGTGGTACTCAGTGACTGAACAAGAGGCAAGGGGCAAAACTGGGACATGGGAAGTTTCATACAAACATGAGGAAGAACTTTTTTTACTGAGTGACAGAGCACAGGAACAGGTTGCCCAGGGAGGTTGTGAAGTCTCCTTCTCTGGAGGATATTCAAGGCACATCTGGACAGTTTCCTGTGCAACCTTGTGTAGGAAACATGCTTTAGCAGGGGGTTGGACTTGATCTCCAGAGGTTACTCCCAGCCTCTACAATTCTGTGAGACCTAGAGGCAGCCACTTTCTAAAACTTGCATTAAGTAACTTTTGAGTTGTTCTGTTTTCCCGTTTAATGTTTTATGGAGGTCTTGGTATGTCACAAAAAAGTAATGCCATAGTTTGTTTTGGCCTTCCATTTATTTATTTATTTATTTATTATTGTTCTTGAAATTCACAGTGAGAACTGCAAATCCAGGTTCAGATGTGCCACTGAGTTGGTTAGAGAATCTAAAATCCTGTGTTTTACCCTTTTCAGTGGACACTGAACTAATAAGGAATAGCAGTGCTTCTGTTGCTCATTTATTCTGTATCTTCTTTGGTAAATATCAGATATATTCAACCATTTCTTCTGCAACTTTTTTGAAAAACTTTACAAATAAAGGTTAGTTTTTCATTGTTGTATATCTCTTATATTATTTTCTGCTTACATTAATATATTTTCAATACACGCCTTTCTCTCATCACTAATACCTGAACAAGAGTTGAAAGTCAGAAAGCCTGGATTAGAGAGAATCCGCTTGGGTAGTAGAAAATAATTGCTTCTTTTGATGCCTTGATGTCATAATGCCAAGTATACAAAAATACTGGTATACAGAAGTGCTCATGAGACCTTGCATATTTGTGTTGTCTATTTTTAGCTTCCTTTTTGGACATGTCATTAGATTCTGTGAAAGCATAGTGAAATTTGTTAGGATTTCTGTCTTTCATCATACATCATGATTTGGTGCTTAAAATCTCTGACAGTTTCTTTGGTTTATGTGCTGGATGTTCTCCTTTAACACATTGTATAGTTGAACTATGCATAGTTTTGTTCCAGGGTTAGTTGTGCTTTTTGTGTTTTTGGGGGGAATAAATTTATGAATTTTATGTCATATAAGAACCAGTGATAGTTTTCAAGAAACCATGATATTGTTAAAGAAAGAAGCTATGGCATTCTTCTGAAGATCTCTGTTTCTCTTCAAGTGTCTGCGGATGAGCCCAAAAGAACGCTTGAATGTTAGCAATGTGGGCTCAGTGCCATGTGTGCCAAAGCAGATGCTCGTTTGTGCAAGAACAAAGCAAGCAGGGCCCCAACCTTGCATAATCTGATCTGTGCAGAAGTTCCTGCAAAATCCTGCTTCAAGAGGGAGATTTTTGTGAAGTCTGTGAGGGTCCCTGGGAAATGGGGATTGGGATCAGTGTTGAACTTTGATTTGTTCGTATAATGCTGCTTTTTACGGATAGAAAACCAACAAAAACCTGCATATAGAGTGTTGCAAAGATTAAAAAGTAGAATAAAATGCTTATCAGCACTGTATAATTATAATTGTTCCATTGTGGTACAGTTTTGAAATATGTTTATATTTAGAGTAATCAATTTTAATTTTCACTAAGAATAACGTGATTCACCTTTTCTTAACAAACCAAATATCTGTCTACTCTGCATATCCCGTAGTGTTTAGTGCAATATAAATATCCATTGTAATTTAAAATTTGTTTGAATGCAATTCACACCACATGACTGTAGAAATTCTCCTGACAGTCTTTCCAGATTGGAAATATTTTTCTGGGAATATTACGTTAAAATTTCAATCTGCAACTTTTAGCATGTTTGATTGGAAGACCTTTAGTATCTCAATGAAGAGCCTGCAGAACTTAGAGATGCCAGCTGGGCAGCTCAGGGATCAGTGGTAATACTTTGGTTGAAGAAATAACTAAAGAACTTATTCTAGGGACGGTTGCTTCAACGTGCTTCATACCAATGAAGGCCTTCATGCTGTTTTTCCCTTTACTGCTGTCATGTGCCCTGAAGGAACACCTGATTTTACACATTTTTATTTGGATAGTATTTCCCCTTTCTGCACTGTAGATGGGCAGTTGGGAGCCATTTCCTTTTAGGCCCCTATCTCAACAGAAAAACCCCTGCTTTCCCAAGAGGAAAATCGATCATCTCAGCCCGGATGCTTGTTTTGGCAGGAGTCAGTAGGAAGCTGCTGGGTGTGGAAAAGAGTAGCGAGAAGACAAAATCTAAGAAGAAATTAGCTAAGGAGAATAAGCTGGTAGAAATTTTTGAATGTCTTTGATGAGCAGTATAAAACATTTTAGACACACATATTGTGTGTGCAGTATAGAAGTGTGTCAAATGATGCTGGATTTATGTGTAACAGCTTTTGCCTTTAGAGTCCACTGGATGAAGATAACAGGCTGAGTGAACCACTTTAGATCCCCATCCACAGCTTTCATCGATGTGAAAAACCTGGAAAGAATTGCAAATGCAATTTGCCATTCAAAGGCAGATCAATTGCATTCATTTTCTATATGATAAAATAGGGTAGCAGTAGCAGTTGGCTGCTAATTATGAATAAAGACATAGCATTTTTTAACCTTGCAGTCTTCAATGTCGAGTGCTTATTTTGGGGATTAAGCTCGAAAAGGTTTGGAAGAATGCCAGCATCAGTGGTGTTACTGTTTTAGACTTTATCACAGCTACCAGTCCGTGGAATGCCCGCATTTCTAAAGCAAATCCAAGTGATTTCTTAGATTTTTGTCAGTTTACCTTTACCTCTTGTTATAATATTTTAATTGCACAGCCATTTCCTGATGGTACAAACCTCATTCCTAACCACCCCCACCCTGTTTGACTGTACCATCAGAAAGATGTCAGAAATCTGTTGGCTTTAGTTTGGAGATTTATAGCATAGGGTTTTTTGTTGTCGTTGGTGGTGTTTTTTTAATGCATGTTAGCAGCATATGGTTTACTTGTCTTCTAAATTGTACTTGTGAGAAGACATTACTCCCTATTCTTGCAAAGCTGGGAATAGTGATGTGAAGCATGAGGCTTGTGAAAGATGCAGTTCCGTATGAAGCATTAATATAAATCTTGTAATTTTTCTCAAAATCTTTTAAAATTTAAATATAATTTTTAAGTAGCAGCTACACACGCCATTTAATACTGTAAAACTGGTCTCTCTCTCATTTTGGTACAGAGTAATTAATGATTCATCTGTTCTTATAGCTAGCCAATTTATATTTTATGTTGCCAGCTGGTTTATGATATGTCAAAGACGCAGATAAAGGTATCATGGGTGTAATACATTAAAAATATGGTTTTTATCTATTGCTACACAGATACAAACTAATCAGGAATGGAAATTATGACCTTGCATTACTGAAGTCATTATGTAAACTGCATACTTTTAAAATGATGACAAACGGCATGGAAGCAAGAAAAGACAAAATAACGTAGTGGCTGTGTTTTTACAAATAAGTAGAGCATTTTAAAATTGGAAGAGGAGCATTAAGTTACTTGCCAGTGAGTTTTTTACCAGCCCTCTTAACTGGATCGTCAATGTCATACACTGGAGGTACTTGTATTACTGGGTGTTCTCTTTAATTTTATCATTTTTACTGTGTCAGCTTTTATTATCATTAACAACTAGGCTCACAAACTCAATTGTGTCCCAGCAGGATTTCAGATTATTCTTCAAATTACAGCAATTTGTCATGGTGTCAGCGTTTTTTAACCTCTAACCCTAGGTTACCTACAGAGTCTGCAGAGTCCGGATTTGGCATGCCACCGATTCAATTTATATTGAATGTAAACAATTACAGTGTCTCACAAACAAACAAAAGGCAGGCAAAGTCAAAACTAAGGGTCAATGTTAGCTTGTTGTGAATCCGTCTCTAATTGGACTGTTTTTTTTTCCCCCAAATAAGATCTAGGCAATACAATAGTATCAGCTCTTTACCATAAGGAGAAGCAGAAGTGAGTTAGGTTCTCATTAATGGCAGACACCCTACTGTGGTGGCAGCAACAGAATTGAGAAGAATTGCTGCTACAACTAGTGTTTTTCATTGTATGTGACTGAAGAGGTTTTCAGGAGTTTTCATTGTGTGTATGTGTCTGTGGGTGAGAGAGAGAGAGACAAAGAAGCCAGCTAATCTCAAGGTTGAAGGAATGTGCTAGTTCAGAGGCAGGTGAGAAAAGGTGGAAAGGAGGGGAGAACACCCATAGCTAGAGAAGAGAAGGGAGAGGAGGGACTGAACATCCTCCAGCAGCTTATGGGTATCCCCAGGTGATCTGAAGGCCAGGTCTGACCAGGTGGCTTGATAGTCCTGAATGAGCCCTGCCACTCATGATGGCCAGAGCTCTATTGCAGGACACATCTGGCGCTTACTTGCATGGACAAGCCTTCAGACAACCCAACTGCTGAGCTATGGTTGGGACAAATTTACCATCTTTGGAAATTCACAACTGTGGTGTTGCAGTGACTAAGAGACAGTGTGATTGTTAAATGTGATGTGGAATTGCATTTAATCCGTTCCCTTTTTACCATTTTGTTGCTATTTCAAATACTGCCATCATATGTTTACCTATTCTTCTGTTCTTGAGCTTTGCTTGTAATAAAAGTGGTCTTAGATTTATCAGACAAAGTCCAGCTACTTCAGTGAATAGCAAAGCTTTCCAGTTCATCCTCTTTAATTTAACAGAATGGAAGCTGGGCCATGCACCTTCTCCCACTACTGCAAAGTGTTGGCTTTGAGCTCTGGTGATTCTGATAGGTAAGGGAAGTTTTGAAGAGTAGAAAAAATCATAGATCATCCCATGACTTGGAAATATATATATATTTTTTCCATATGTGCTTTCCACTGTCTTTCAAGGACAAACGCAGATGTTTCTCAGAACTCTTTTCCTTTTGGGTATTATAAATTCTCGCTTTCATTTGGTTTTTGTTCTGTTTGAAAGCCATCACGATTTCATGAGTTCAGATCACAGTACTTGACTGATATCATCGTAAAATCTCAAAGACCTCACAGACACGGTATTTCAAGCAGTAGCAATTGCTGGTATGGTCAGATCTCAAAAATAAGACTTTCAAGTATAAATATAAAATCTTAATGAGATTTTGATAAAATGTGAGGTGTCCAAGTTCTGATCACGTTTTTCCTGACAGTCAGCTAGAAGTCTGGCAGTGTTACTGTCAAACTTGTGTGTTAAACATTATTGAAGATTTTCATAGCTTCAGATAACAAACTTTCCATTAAAAGTCCTTTGTCTGGATTATTTCTTTGTGATATAATGGTGATAGCTGCAGTTATTTCCAAGGGCTGGGATGATTTTTGCCTCTTTAATCGGCTTCTGTGCTCTCAAACTCTGCTTTCTGGTTGTACTCAATTGCTGCTGGTGCTGGAAGCTGCGAATTGACTGGATCACAGTTTTATTTGCTCACAGCAGGTACAGGTATGGGTTTGTTACTTGCTTCTTCCTCTTTCTCAAAGGTGGAAGGATTGATGCTCAGTTAACATCTTATAAAAAAATTTCCACACTCCATTTAGTTCTGGATTGTTTCCACTTTGGAAAATTTGCATCGTGAGGCAAAGTATGGAAATACTGCATTTTCACTTGTGTATTTAATTTGGAAAACTAATTTGTGTTCTATGGAAATGCTGAATTTCAAATTGCACGTTTTTCTTTTGAAAAATATAATAATTGAAGGGAACTTTGTTAAAGCCTGTTTCTGTCAAAAGAAATGGTTATTTTTCATAAACTTGACATTTAGGAGCTGTGGCTTAAGGACACCACTTGGAATAAAGTGAAGTGTTGCAGTGAGTACCCTGTGGTCAGGGGTCATACTGCTAAAGCAGTCAGTGTTTCCCATTGAACATGAAATGCTTACTTCCGTCAGTTACATTGGCTCAAATAAAAGATAAATCTTCTGACTTATTATAGATACATTGAATAATTAAGAAGCCACTCTTAATTACTGCCTGAAGGAGTCATAGAAGTTACAGTACTAAGTGTGTTACCAAGTAAATTTTTAGATTAAACTTCTTTAAATAGAACTGTGCAATGTACATACTACCAGAGGAATCTGCCACGTCTTATTTTAAAGAGTCTTTTATTATCTAATTCCATCTGTTTAAAATTTTTAGCAGTGCTTGAAGAAGTGACAGTGTATGGGATGATCAGAACAACGAAGGGCTGCAGGCAGGCTCAGCAGGCAGGGACGAGGTTGGTCACCATGGGATAAGATCACCACTCGCTTTGCCCTTAGGCACGGTGTCCCTGTCTTGCAGATGGTTTTCCTCAACCCTCCATAGGTAGCTGTCCCTCAAAACTTAGAGACATAATCCTCTTTCATTTGATTTATAATTGTCTTAACAGTAATTGCATTATTATGTGCATATTCTGTTCTTTTCATTGTGCTGGCTCAGCAATTCATTAGTTAAAATTAGTTCACTCTGTTACAATCTGTAGATATTTTAAGGTCGAGCATTTACGCTTGCTCAGTGGCTGAGTTAGTCCCTATCTAGCTGCAAGTGAAGTTAAATATAGCTTTGCTGAGTTCAGCAAAAATTGTGCTGTTGATCAGCCAACGCTGATCAACTCCTTTTTCTTGAAGGGCTGGTGATGTGCAGGGGGTGTATTTCTGCTGGGCAGACTCCTCTGAAGGCTTTTGGCCTGTGTTAGATGAGGGCCCTTCTTCCCTCTCTGTGTTATGAAATTGAGGCAGCCTTTGCCAAACTGAATCTCTCTTACACAGAGTTGCATGCCGCTGTGCTCCTGCATCCTATCTGTATGACTGTTTCTCTATGTGTGTAAGGTAACTCCAAGTGCAAATCCTTCACCTGCTCTTGCCAGTGGGATAATTTCCCTTGCCTAAGGTGAGCACCTCAATCACCGAAACACAGATTTATGTTCTTTTTAGTTGGGATTATTTCTGGATGCACAAACATTCTTTGTTGCCACCTGATGCATCTTCAGCAGGAGGTATAAGAAATATCCATACCCAGACTATAATTATCTCAGACCAAATTAGATGATATTGGATTTCCCATTTGAGTTTTCAGCATGCTATTATACAATAAGGTGAGAATGTCTCCCAGTTTTTCAGGGAATGTTTAGTGACACCAAGATCTTCCATTGGAGAGCAAGCATCCCTTGTGACCTTATTTGTGACCTCTGAGCTCTGGGAAGGAATGTACCTGCCTTTGTGTGTGGTGGTTCCAGTTATCTGGTTCTATTCGCTGAGCTAGCAGCTCCTGTGCTGGGTGAGCAGAGCACTTCACTCAGCATTTCCATGTTCTCCTCAGCACCAGGCATCTCTTCTCTCTTCCTTACAACACATCATTTTCAGCTGCCTACTTCTTTATTAGGTTGTGAAATCAATTAATTCCAGCTATGCGTTTACTTGCAAGTATAGTTCAAAATAAACAATGTGTGATTTCCTTTACTTAATTTACAATTATTGTGTCTTCAGCCACAATAAAAACAATTCGTTTTGATGTTTGTGCTTACCTTCCTTCCAAGTGACTGCTATAGGGACCCTTCTCCAGTCATTGTTCCCTTCTAGTTATCTGTTTCTGATGCCAAATCACCTCTGATTTCTTCTTCTTCTGATTTTTGATTCCTACTGTTGGTATGATGGTGGCCAAAAGTGACATTTCTGTGTAGGTGTATTTGCTGTTTATTCCATGTAGGTGTCCTTATGTGAAATGCCCTCAAATGTTGGGTTTAAGCATGTCTTGCAAACTTCAATTTCCATTCAGTAATAGCTTTCATTCTGTATACAGATGTTTATATGTGGGT
>PPHD01006716.1:12977-24112 GCA_002909625.1 Bambusicola thoracicus
TATGAGGAGTTAATGACGTGCCTCCGGTCAGGCTGTGTGCAGGCATAGGCTTGCAGGGGTTGGATGAATCCATATGAGCAGCTCTTGCAGCAAGGGTGGATGGGACAGTAGCCTCTGGGGCTGAGGATTTGTCTGAACCAGAAATCTGGGATATTTTCACCTCTTTTTGGGGGGAGATTTGATTTTTTTTCCCAAAAAAGCCCTTTCCATCCAAGACATCTGTGCAGGTCCAAGACCTGGAGCGTCTGCTTGACCTGTTTTTCTATTTTTGACCTATTTTGCTACTTTTCTCCCCCAAGTTGCACGCCATTCTGATCACACTGCGTGTGAAGCACATCACAATCCACTGCACAGTTGGGGCTGCGACACCCCCCCCACGTGCTCCCTCCTTGCTTCCCCCATTATAATTAAAGCACAAGGGCTTGATTACATCCTGGTAACCCCCGGTACTCCCACAGCCTGTTCATGTTGGCAAGCAAGGCTGACAGGTTGGAGAAAAAGCAGCCCGGCTGCCTCTCCCTATGCTACAGCACACACATCAGCAGGCTGTTAGATGATGATGGTGATGATGATGATTATTTTGATTATTATTATTTTGATTATTGTTATTTTGATTATTGTTATTATTATTATTGTTACTACTGCAATTATAGTGTTCCCAACCTGAAGATAGGACGCAGCTGATGCAAGCCTGAGTGCAGAGCACAATGGGGCTGCAGCAGCACTGAGCAGATGCTGGGGTTGGGGCTGTGCATTTGTCTTTGAGCCCTGGGACAGCACGTGATGGATGAGCCCTGGTTGCAGGGTTCTGGCCTTCACTGCTGCCCTCAGAGTGACTTTTCTGGGTGACTTGCTCCATTGTCCTGTTTTGGCCTCTTGAGGGGGAATGTAGCCCTGTCCTACCAGCCTCGTGTGCCTGTTTCCTCACCTATAAAATAAGGCCAAATGCAAGTTTTCCCCCAGCCCTCCTATTTCCTCACAGCTGATGTGCAGGGGAGCAGCTGGTGTGGGAACACATTTATGGGGCCTGGTGTGCAGTGATAGTCACCCCTGGTGTGCCGTTGAGATGACATATTGGCTGACGTGGAAGGAAGGTCTGCTCCTGACTCCAGCAAGCCAAGGTGCTGCCCAGTATCTCATTTTGGTGGCTTGGTCAGACCAGAAAGTGAGTTATCGGCAGAGCTGCCTAGGGAGTGGTGGAGTCACTGTTTGTGGAGGGGTTCCAGAACCATGGAGATGTGGCACTGAGGGACATAGGCAGTGGGCATGGTGAGGTGGGCTGGGGTTGGGTTTGGGGATCACGGAGATCTTTCCCAACCTTAATGATTCTGTGATTCAGTAGTCATCTGAGCCTTTATGTTGATAAATCCACCTGTATTAGTAACCATCAGGAAGGCAACGTGCCCCGCGTTTGAAGTTTTAAGGTAATGCACGAGCACGGGCATGTCTTTAGATGCTCTCTGATCTTGGCCAACATCCGCTGCCTCCAGTCATGCTCCACCTACGGGCGCTTTCTGACCCAGACTTCCAGGCTGTGGTCAGTGCAAAAAGAACAAGGACTGCGTTGCGCATCCTGCTGGGACATGACAAAGCATCCCAGAAGACACTATTTAATTGAAACACCGGCAAATGGAACGTCTGGAAAAACATCACAGGTTCTCATAAACAATTTGCCCCATTCTCCCATGTTTCACACTCTCAAATCCTTTGGATTTTGTTTGTTTTCTGTTTAACCTTCTCTTTAGTACATGTTATTTTGGAGCTTATTTCAGGGGCATACTTACGGGCCAAGCTTATTTGTAGTTATGACTGGCTTATTTGTAGTTATGACTGGCTTGCTTACAAATTACCCTTTAATCAACAGATTTAATATTAATTAATAATTCATAGACTGCTCTTAGGATAAAATTGCATAATAATGTCTTTGATGCAGCCCAAAGTGTCCATTGTAGATGGCATAAAATGTTAATTAGCAGGAAAATGCAGTTAGGAGAAAACTCTTTTAATTATGTAATAGGCCTCATTACAATGGGTAATCAACAACGCTTCCAAATTAGCCCACTGGTAGCATTTATCTATATATAGCAAATAAACTTTTGTTTGCAGAAAATGCATTTGAATAGTCAGCTCCTTAATTGATGTCAGGCTGTTTTTAAGTCGCTGCAATCCCTCCCCATGCTCTGAGAAGGACCGCTCTGCTGAATGGGCCACATGTAAAGCTTAGGGAATAATGGGGAAAATTGCTCGCAAATATTTGTTGAGATATGCAAGCAAATTTCAATTTGACCTTTCATAGGACCCTCATCTGAGCACCGGAGCATTTTGCTGACAGTGGTGCCCAGAGAAAAATGTAAAGCATTGGTGCATGAATATCCCTTCAATTTCACATTGAACGTTGGGTCGCATGACTCACACTGTCTGCTTTGTTGGGAAGTCGCATAAATCACCCTGTCGAGTGACTACAAACCAGGTCCTGTGGCCAAGATGGCCAAAGCTGAACCTTTGGAAGGAAGATGGGAAGGAGCTCGAGAAGCAGAAGCCTCAGTGATAATCGCCATCCTCAGGTGACTTGTGTAAGACACTGCATTGAAATGATTGGGATGTCTGAAATGAGTCAAATCACCCAAGGTCAAATCCATGTCTACGTCTGTGTCTAGAAGGGTATTGCTGATTCTATGCTGACTTTGGGAGATATCTGGGCTTTCTCCCCAATCTCAGCCAAATAACTGCCTTTATATACAGCTATGGTCCAGCCGGACCCAGCTCAGACCTTTCATGCATGGATGGTGGATTTATTATGGTGTGCCCCCTGTCCAGCCCAGCAAACCTTCACCTTTCACCACAGATAATTAGTAAAAGTAATAAGAGCCTGCAGTCAGTCGCTAAGTAGTACTTATGGCTGCTGATGTCCCTCGGATGGACGGCATGAATCCTTGGGATCTGACGACCTTTACTTGTTCTCTGTGCTCCTGCTTGTAATTCTCCTTTTAGTGCTGTACAGTACCAACAGCCTGAGTTTATCCATGTTGTCAAACAGACAGACACTCTATTATTAGATTTGTTCTAGCAGACACCTAGCTATATTGGCCGAATGTAATTGATAGTCTCTACAATCTGCGGACACAGATTTCTGCCTCCTTTGGTGTCTGGTCATTTCTATTCATTTCATCTCTGGAATCTAATGTAATAAAATTATAAAAGGCTCTAACTCCTCAGCACTTAATCAGCTTAGTATGAGAGAATTACATCAGCAGCCCTTAGGTGTACTTTATCCTGCAAAGGAAATCTCACATTAGGAGACAATCTCATTATTTTGACTACTAAGGATTGTGTGAATTTCTTAAGAGCCGCCAAGAATATGGCAGAGTTTAGACAGCTGTGGCTTCATTTATAGCAGACAAAGAGCAGGATGAGTTTGCTTTGCCAGCAAGGCCAGTGAGACGTGCAGCCTGAACCCACAGCCAGCATCCTGAATCCCTTAAGAGGGTCTGCCAAAGATCCAGGGTACCAAGCAAGAACGTGTTTAGAGGTAGGCAGGGACATGCATCGTACAGCTATACCTGCTGCTGCTCAAGGTGATTTCCCTGCTCACTGGTCCTAGGTTTAGCAAAGGATCTACCAGGTTAATGATCCCGTTTTCCTCTTGAAAGACATGCAGGTGCCTCCTCCCTCCTCTGTTCCTTCATCTCAGTTTCTAGAAAATATCTTCTTGGTGATGAAGTGGCACAATTGCCCAGGGAGGTGATGGGGTCCTCATCCCTGGAGGTGTCCAAGATGCATGGAGATGTGGCACTGAGGGATGTGGGCAGTGGGCACGGTGGGGGTGGGTTGGGCTGGGGGATTTTGGAGGACTTCTCCAACCTTAACAGTTCTGTGATTCTGTGGTTCCATACCCCATCCACAGGCCCAGGTTTCTCACCCTGGAAGGACCAGGCTGTCTCTGTGCCCTGCATAGGTCTGTGTGTCTCTTGCCTTGAGCCCAGCTCTGCCATGAGTCTTTTCAATCAGTGTTGGCTTGGAGGGCATCAGTGGGGTGACACTCCATTGGTCTGCAAAAACCACAGAGTTTGCTTTCTTGTCTTTTTTTTCTGTGTTTGTTTTCATATCCATTTGATTTATTTCTACCTCCAAAATTTCAGCAGCTGCGGAGATAAGGTCAGCAAGAAAGTCTGTGGTAAAGCAGGAGGAAAAGCCAACTCTTCTGGGCTGCATTACTACAAAGCCACCGTGTCCCACATCTGCTCCCCAGCCCTCACCGTGGGCAGCTGGAGTTCGGAGAAAGCAGGATTTCTGAGCTTATTTTTGGCACATCCAGATACAGACCTAAAGAGAAGAGGAGGGCAGGGAAGATGTGGAAAGGGAGAAAAAGAAGTTCCATGTAGATTACGGGACATTCACTCTCACGTGCGTTGAGGCTGGGGTTGTCCAACACTGTTCCCTCCTTCTCAGCTCTGAGCCATGGGATGGCATTTGTGCATCTCTGGGCACTGGAGTTATTTTAAAAGAAAACAGCCTGCTTGTTTTCCAGCCCAAGTTGGCTCGGCCCAAGCTCAGCCCCTCTAACCACAGTCTGGGCATTTATTTTTGTCCTCCAGACTTTCTGAGGCATTTCTTGGGGCTGTTTGTCTGGTTCTTGCTGGGAGTGATGGAACAGGATAAAAATAGAGAGGAGACCCGGTTTGTTCCTTTGAAACATTCACCATGGAAATCAACACAAGGCTCAGTACCAGGAGAGGACCCCACTACACCCTGCAGCCAAGCATGGGGCAATTTGGGGTGGCTTTCACTTCACCCTTGTGTCTGAATGCAGGATATGGATTTATTTAAGAAATAAGAAATTCCGTTGCAGCCTCAGTTCAGGTTTTGGAGGCTGGAATTGGTTGTAAAAGAGAGTGGAGCCCTCTCCATCATCACACTGACAATGGAACGTGGGGGCTTCCATTGAAATATTAGCCGTGATGAGAGGTACACCTGAATTTGAGGTTAAGTGGCTCCGAATCCCATTCCCTTTGGTCACATCAGTGTAATGGGAAAGCATTGGGCTCTCAAAGCCCAGTCTTTATTTTACAGCACGGAGCTGCGGGTTGTGCCTGGAGCCAGGTGGCCGGCATCTGCTCAGGGTTTGTCACATTATCCTCTCCTCTGGGGCAGCCTGAGCAGCAGCTCGTGTTGTTTTGTCCCTGTTAATTTGAGAATGTGTTGTTTTGCCTTCCCGAGGTGAGCAAAGTGCCCTTTGCACGCGATGGGGAGGTCTGCGATGGCTCCTGGAGGAGTTCGTCCCCATCGCCAACGACCCCCCTGAGGATGCCCTGCTAATGCACAGCTGAGCTCTGCCCCACGCACAAAGCAATGGCCACCTATAGAGTTTGTTACTGGTTTGCTCATCTGGCCCGGAGCCTGACCATGGTTGCTTCAAAGATAAAGGTGGTGACCCTGAATCCCCAGAGGAGAGAGGAGAGGAGAGGCAGGGATTGAGGACATGGGCTGCAGCAGCTCCCTGGGGCACTCAGATTGCCAAGGACTTGAGCTTGGGTCTGTGCTGCAGCTGTGGTTCAGCCCTGTGCTGGCAAGAAGGTCACTGCCTGGGCAGGGAGGTTGCACGCTCAGCACAGAGCTGTAGATTGGTAGCTGGTGAGCAGCTCGGTGCCGGTGTGGGTTGAGCATTTCATCTGGAAGCACAGGACTTGCTCCAGTGCAGCGCAGGAAGAAAATGCACTGGGATACATGGGGCTGCTTTGACATGGATGTGCAGGGGAAGGAGACTTCTTCCATGCAGTGGAAGCAGCCCTCGTTAGGCAGGCTTGGGGTATTTCTCTGGGGTCTGAACTTCCCAGGAGCTTGCCCTTGCCTCAGGACCGATCATTATGCATCTCCTCTTGCTCCTTTATAGCTCATCTTTGCAGAGCTATAATTCAACCAGCATTATTATGGTCTGCTGACTGTTGCCTCTATCATATTTCCTCCTGGAACTTGCAGCACAGCCCTGGTGCTATTATTTTTGAATGTCCTTTAAGCAGAACTGTTCACACCTCTTGATTCAATTTGCTGAGAGTCTCTTAGCATTCCCATCGCTTATCTAAACAGATCATATTTCAAGGTTTACTCTGTGGTTATAAAAATTTGCTGTTGGCACTCAAAATAAAACTCTTTGCTGGATCTTAGCCTAGTAACAAATGTGTTGGATTGAGCTGGGCTGAAGAAAAGAGGGTTTTAGGAATTTATGAGATACGGGCCTCCATACTGGAAGGTTTCAAGCTGATCTCCCCGCTCTTGGATTTATCGTTTCAGACAAAACAAATCCAATCTGCAGTACTTCTTCTGACCAAAGAGGAGCCTCTAATGCAGACACTCGAGGCACTGATTGGAAGTTAACCTCTGCTCAGCTCCAGAAAAAGGGGGTGGCCAAGGCAAGGGGACACTGCCTGTGCAGTGGATGCTATGGGTGGATGCCATCTGCAGCATCTTTTGCTTAGAAAGGATGCAACAGCCATTTCTAATATCCATTTCAGGTTGGATATCAGGAACAATTTCTTCTCAGAATGAGTGGTGATGCAGTGGCACAGCTGCCCAGGGAGTGGTGACCCCACTGGTCATCATACTGGAGATGATCAAGAACCATGAGATGTGGCACTGAGGGATGTGGTGGGGGTAGGTTGGGGTTGGGCTCGGGGATCTTGGAGGTCTTTTCCAACCTGAATGATTTTAAGATCCTATAAAAGGGGATGGTGTTAGGAAGGGGAGATGTTGGGAATAGGTGTGATAGAAAAGCAGGATGCTGGATGTGGATGTAGCTCATAGCTGGAGGAAGTGCTCTCAGAAGGTGGATGAGTAGCATGACTGGAGAGGAGTTGTCCTGGCACAGTATCCATGAAAGGCAAAAGCAGGAGAAACATCCCACACTGTGATCACAAGTTTGCAGTCATCCACTTCGCAGAGGCCTCTCATTCAGACCCTCGTACATACTCGGGGTTACAAGTGGCAACACAGGGCTGGGATGCTGGGGATGGGGGGGCTTTGACAAACATTCACTGGTTGTTATGAGTCACCTCCTTCATCTCTCAAACTGAAAACCTGTGGGAATGTGGGTGATGGTCAGCCTGGAAATTGGCCAGGAGCTGGTGGTCACCAGGACCTCTTCCCTGCTGGATGTGCACAGCCTAATGCATATTGCTGACCTCGGAGAAACATTCCCCATTTGCTTATAACCCCACCGGCAGCTCCATTTTTTTGGGATCCAATTCGAATCATGGAACTATCTTATCATACAGTCACATAATGATATAATTGTTTGGGTTGGAAGGGACCCTTAAAGGCTATCTGGTCCCACTCCCCTGCAATGAACAGGGATACCCACAGCTCCATCAGGTGCTTAGAGCCCCATCCAGCCTGACCTTGGGTGTCTGCAGGGATGGGGCACTCACTTGACTGGACTGAAGACACTGCCAGAGCAAAGGGGCTGTATGAAATGGGAAAAGAACCTCCACTAAAGGTGCCCTCAGAGCAACAAAAGACAGCAGCTGTAGAAAAGCATCTCCTCCTTCTTTTAGCAAGGTGCCCACTAAGCTGACTGTGTGCTCAGCAGCCAGGATGTTGTGAATTCCAGCCCAAACTCCACTGAATTCAGACCGTGTTGTTGGCAGGCAGATGCAGTTATTCTGCAGGTAGGCAGCAGCACACTCTCTGCCAAGCTGTAGATCAAACTCTCTATGGGTTTTCAGGGCAGTCTCTGGGAAAACGCAGCCGTAGTTCAAATACTTATTGAACTGTAGCAATGAAAGAGGCCTGCCACGCTGGGCCAGGGCCCTGGCTTACAGCCCCAGCTCTCAGTTCTTGCAAATGAATCCCTGCCTGCAAAACCTTTCCTATCAGCTCAAACACTCCCCATAGCCCAAAGGACTTTGCAATCCAGTAAGGATTCCTAGAGCGTAACTGGCCTGGGTTCTGGTTTGAGTCAATGCAAAGTGCCTCTGAGCTCCAGCAGATTTGCACTGTGCCTGCCCCAGTGCTCACGCTCACACAAAACCCTTTAATCCCTCTGGAGCATCATAGCTGCTTGAATAGGAGGAATAGGGATGAGGCATGAATGAATGCCTCCAGGGATGGCGCATCCACAGCCTCTCTGGGCAGCTGTTCCAGCACCTCACCACTCTCAGAGTAAAGAACTTCCCTCTGACATCCAACCTAAATCTTCCCTCCTTCAACTTCAAACCATTTCCCCTTGTCCTGCCGTTATCTACTCTTACAAAGAGTTGAATGAGGACGTGAGGTTTGCTTCAATCCAAACCCACAGCAAGGACAGGAGGAAGAGGAAGATGAGCAGTCCTCAAGGGTCTGTGCATCCTGCAGAGACAGTGATTCTCAGCTGCCCTTGTTACCTGGCAGTCTGCGAGACACTCAGATGATTAATTTTAGATTTGCTCACATCAGCATTTTGTCATCTGAGCCGCGAAAAGCAAAGCAGAGAAGTGAGAACACTGTATGGAAACGCATTAGTGAGCAGGGATGTACTGCTCCATGTTTACAGCCTGGCCTTTAAAGTGTGCAATGACAGCTGCACAAAGCAAATGTCCGATAAAAGATCTCTTTATTTCAAGACGACATTGCGAGGCTGCGCCAAATAGAAGGAGTAGGAGTGGACCATGGGCTGAAGGCTCCTCTTCCTTACTATCACACTGGACGTATATTACCCAGCCAGCAGGCTGCCAGGACACTTTGGGGTTCACCGTGGACTCTCCTTGGGTAAGTCCTTGACCTTAAATAGCTTCAACCTGGGACAGATGGAAGCTATGCTTGTTCTTCCCAGGCTTTTCCCCCTGGATGGAGCTGAGTCAGTGCCATTAGGGCATCTTTCACGCTCAGCCATGAGCAGGTGATTTAAATCCCAGTGGTAAATGAATGGTAAATTAGAAGCAGCCACTTTCCTTCCAGGGGGGTGGTAATTTTTGCAAGGCCGGCTTGGAAGAGAATTAAAGCCCCCCAGAAGTATAAAAGGGCAACCACAGTCACAGAGTAAGGTGTTTCAGGAGTAGTTTAGGAGGTGGATGATGGGATGATCTACAGAGAAGTGTTTCCTGCTTTTTCCTATGACTCCTGAAGCTGTGATTCCTGCACAGGTAACTTTGATTGCAGAAGTAAAGCTGTACTGAGCATTGTGGTTTGGGCTGTTGTTGGTGCTGAGCACAGCCAGTGTCACCTTCTTATTCTGTAGTAGAAAATAGACCTTTTGGTTGAATGGGGTTGTATTTTTGGCTAGCTCTTAGTCTATCCAAACTGATGCTGGGAGGAGCAGAAGAAAGCAGCGTGAAGAACCTGCTGCAGAAACAGGCTGCCCTGACTTCTGCTGTGGTTGAAGCCCAAGGAGATCATCCTCCTTTCTCTATGGAGAATGCTGAGGTGCCCATCCTGAGGAAGGACCCACGCTCTCAGCATCCTCAGCTCTTAAACTGATGCTAAAAGCACCAGGTTAACCGGCCAGCCCTAAACGCAGCAAGGGGAGGATGCAACTCCACCGCTCGATACCATTTCAGCATTTCATTAAACGTGGGGAGAGGTGGTCTGAGGTAGCAAAAAACCCAACCAAGCATAAGAAACCGCAAACTCCTCGTGGCCAAAAGGCCAAACCGTTGCTGCTGATCTGATGCAAAGCGTACCTTCCCAGGAGGACCGTGCAGCGGGCGGCTCCTTCGCACGCGATTGCTGTGTTTTGGTGGGGAAAAAATAGAAGGCTGAAGGCAGCAGCTGTCCCCGTGGAGGCTCCGTCGCCTTGTTCTCTCGTTAGCTTCTGCAGCTGCAGCATCCCAGCAAGCTTGCACTGACTCATCCCATTAGCTCTATTTAAGGCTTGGGATGTGATATGTTTGTCCAGACGTTGGGAGCAAAACATGCTCCCCTATTTTTTTTTTTTTTTTTTTTTTTTTTCTTCCAGTCTGGGTTGTTTTATTTTAGCTTAAGGAAAACAGTGAGGAAAGGAAGAGCAAATATAACTCCTCAGGAGGCAGCAAGAGCTGCTGCAAGCAGAGCTCTGTCTTCTGAGGCTGTGAAACTCAAACCTCCCACGCCCCGCAGAGGGGTGAAGTCAACAATTATCTGTGCTATGCAGCCCACAGAGAGGGAAAGTTCAGGGGAAGCATTAACCGTGAGCAGGTCTATGGGTTGGCAAGCAGCAGACGTGGCTTCACTTGTCCCATCTTGGCCATGGGGTGGCTTGGAGGAAGCCCAGCCCTTCTGATTCTCCTGAAGTTTGGGTACTTGAAAGTAGAGCTCTCCCGGGCTGGCATTGGCTCTCTGAGTACCTCCACATGCTGAAATGTAAAAACCAGATCTGCCATTTCTGAGTGAGCTACCTCCAGGAAAGCCCTGACGTATATTCCAGTTGGTTTTGGTGGAAAAACAGGAGGAATCTGGTGGAATCAGAGAATTGCTTGAATTGGAAAGGACCCTTAAAAGCCATCTGGTCCCATTCCCCTGCAATGAGCTGGGACACCCACAGCTCTATCAGCAGCTCAGAGCCCATCCAGCCTGACCTTGGGTGTCTGCAGGGATGGGGCACCCACTGCCTCTCTGGGCATCCTGTGCCACTATCTTACCAACCTTATTGTAAAGAACTTTTCTGTGCAGTCTAAATCTCACCTCTTTTAGTCCACTGGGGGACGGGGTGGGGGGGAGGGAGGGGGGAGGTTACTATGACCCAGGTGCAAGACCTTGCACTTGGCTTTCTTGAACTTCACAAGGTTCTCCTGGGCCTACTGCTCGACTGCCTAGTTCTCTTTGGAGAGAGATATTAGAGATGATAACTCTAGAGAGAGTTATTAGAGATAATGCTGTTTATCTCTAATAAGATAGATGGCAAACTCTGGATATGGATGTGAGTGCAAGGAGGCACCTTCCTCTATCTCAACTGAAGAACATGGGAGCTCACTTTGAGGCTACAGGAAAACAGGAGTACACATGGAGACCCTGGAACAAGGGTAAGGGAAGGACCATTTGGATAACAAGTGCAGATAACAGCAGGACAAGGGGAAATGGTTTGAAGTTGAAGGAGGGAAGATTTAGGTTGGATATCAGGGGGAAGTTCTTTACTCTGAGAGTGGTGAGGTGCTGAACAGCTGCCCAGAGAGGCTGTGGATGCCCCGTCC
>PPHD01006717.1:0-24112 GCA_002909625.1 Bambusicola thoracicus
TTTTTTTTTTTTTGTCAGCTGGCATTTCCAGTTACATGTTAGAATTCTGATTTGGAATTACAAGGACAGGGCTTTTTAGCTTCAGTTGTTCTAACCCAGAGTGCCTGCTTCACTGTATCAATCACTGCTAACATCAATGTGTCACATCTCTCCGACACTAGATACAGTCCCAAACTATTAAACAGCATTGCTGTGGCACGGTGCGCAATTGGTTTGCTAAGAAAGCTGGTTGAAGTAACCCATGCAGAAATAGAACAGCTGCACAAAGCAAGCAGGACTCCCTGAGGCAGAAAGAGAAAGGTTTTGAACAAGACAAGAGAAGTAGGCTTTTTTTAACAAGACTGGGGCAGATAAGTAATGAGACCTTGCAGACAGAGAAAACAAGCTGAATACAAATACTTCAGAAGACGAACCCTGAGGTGTAGAAGCGCCCTGAGCCAAACTCTAAAGAACATTTCACTGTAGTACAGAAAGCAGAGGAGTTACCTTGTTCCTCAATTCTATATATGCACTGCATCACTACGGAGCAGCCGTATCTTAGAATTCAGCATTGGCACGTGATACACAGGCCTTTAAAAATAAGGTTCCTGTTGCTGACATGATCTTGTCTTCTACAGTCCAGTACCACACGTAGAAACAATCTTTTCTCCTTGTCCCATCATCTTCTCATTCTTCTTCTTCCCTTCCAAAAATAATTTTTTTCACCAATGCCTCCAGAGAGCCATGGAAAAAAAACTAGCTTCCACCTGAACACCCTATGCATTTATCTCTGCATAGCATCATTTCAAATGTTGATTAATTTTTTTTTTTTTTTGCATTTAATCAATTTTCACAGTTCGCTGAATCTCCCCCAGTCTCACTTGGTTTCTCTCCCTGTTTAATATATTATCTACCTAGTTAGTTCAGTCTGGTTGACTAACTGATCAAATTTGACTGCTCTACTAATTAATTGGATAGTTTTTCCCAATCAGTTTTGAACTGGTCAAACCTTTAATCATTTCCACCATCTAGACCAGTTCTTCCTGCCTGACAGCGTGTCATTTGTTTTTAGCATTACTGGTTTATAACCAGCTTTCCTTTCCTCACTTCTTCCTATCTTGCTTATTCTTTTGCTTACTTAATTCAACTCCTTACCTGATCATCTCTCTCTTCTGTTCTGACTTCCTAAATCTCCCTGCTGCTGATCATCCCTTCTCAAAGAACACTGTAATTCTCCACTAACATGAATCAAGTTGTGCAGCCATCTTCAAGAATCCTGATCAAACCATAACCTTTCCTAGAAAATCTAGGAAACTGCAGGCCAGCCAGTCTCGCTTCTGTGCCTGGCAAGATCACGGGGCAGATCCTCCTGAAGGCACATGGAAAATAAAGATGAGCTCACTGGCGGTAACCAAGATGGCTTCACCATGGGCAAATTGTGCCTGACAAACTTAGTGGTCTTCTATGATTGAGTTAAAACGACAGTGGATAAACAAAGACCAACTGATGTCATCTACCTGGATTAGCGCAACAAGCACTGTCCAACACAGTATCTCCATCACTAAATTGGAAAAAAATGAATTTGATGGATGGACCGCTTGCTGGATAAGGGATTGGCTGGACAGTAACACCCAGAGTTGTGATCAACGGCTCAGTGTCCAAGTGGAGACCAGTGATGAGTGACATTCCTCAGGGATTGGTGCTATTTAACATCTTTGTAGGCAACCTGGACAATAGGGATCGAGTGCACCCTCAGCAAGTTTGAAGATGACACCAAGCTGAGTGGAGCAGTGGACATACTAGAGGGAAGGGATGCCACCCAGAGGGACCTGAAGAGGCTTGAGAGGCAGGCCCATGCCAGCCTCATGAAGTTCAACAAGGCCAAGTGCAAGATCCTGCACGTGCATCAGGGCAATCCCAAGCACAAATACAGACTAGGCAGAGGATGGCCTAAGAGCAGCTCTGAGGAGAAGGATTTGGGAGTGCTGGTTGATGAAAGACTCAATGTGAGCCAGCAATGTGCACGCGCAGACCAGAAGGCCAACTGTGTCCTGGGTTGCACCAAGAGAAGCGTGACCAGCAGGTTGAGGGAGATGATTCTGCCCTTCTGTTCTGCTTTTGTGAGACCCCTCCCTGGAGTACTGCATGCAGTTCTGGAGTACTCAAGACAAGAAGGGCATGGAGCTGTTGGAGTAGGTCCAAGAGGAGAGTCATGAAGATGATCAGAGGGCTGGAGCACCCACCCTATGAGGAAAGGCTGAGAGTTGGGGCTCTTCAGTCTAGAGAAAAGAAGGCTATAGAGGGGACCTTACAGCAGTCTTCCAGTATCTGAAAAGGGCCTACAGGAAAGCTGGGGAGGGATTTTTTGTAAGGGCAAGCAGTGATGGATATAAGGGGAAATGATTTTAAACTGGAAGAAGGTAGATTTAGACTGAATATTAGGAACAAATTCTTTACTATGAGGATGATGAGACACTGGAACAGGTTGCCCAGCAAAGTTGAGAATGCCCCCACTCTGGAGGCGTTCAAGGCCAGGCTGGATGGGGCTTTGAGCAACCTGGTCTAGAGGAAGGTGTCCCTGCCTATTGCAGGGAGATTGGAACTACGTCATTAATCACAACCCAAAGCATTCAATGATTCTATAGCTGACAGAAATTTTCATAAATACATTTAAAACAAAACACCTATGCAAACCTACCCTTGACTTTATGCAAAATCAGGGTTCTGCATGCCCTCTGTTACAACCTAGCAGTCCTTTGAAAATAAAAGAGTTTATTAGAGAAAGGGAAAAATAGACTGTAATCTACTTACACAATAGATTGGCTCGCAGAAATCTTTGAATCTGGAGTAACAGTGTTTTAAAATCACTGGCTCATCCATAAATCATAATTGTCCTAATTTCTCAGGTGAGTACTGTGAATCCTATGATTGTTTCAATAAATCCAAGCAATTAAAACATCACAAGAACTAAGTGGCGGCAATTAATAGTAATAAAAAAAAGTTCAATTTGGGGAAAGCAGATTACAGAGTTCATTTTCCTTCATTGAATCAATGGCTCCTCTGTTGAAATAAGCCTTAATTAAGGGAGAAGGTCAGGATAAAAATCATATACATCATTAAAAAGATAATGTATTGGCCAATTCTTCAAGGTGTTAAAAAGTACTTAGTAACCACAACTGCCAACATTTGCAGGAGGCACTGATGGATTTACAGCATCTCTCAAGCAGCTCCCAGTACCTCATAAGAACAGGCCCTTCTCTTCAGATAATTAAAGATCTGAATTTTGCAGGTTGAGATTTCTCAATTTTGTTTCCTAACTCAAATCACTTAACATTCTGAATTAGTGGAACCTGCCCACTCTAGTTAAGACAGTCATTCTGTGTGAGAAACATGCACATTCAGTCTTTCTGTGGCGGATTCTTCTGACCTTCTATACGAGCACATCAATTTTAAACACTTGTTTTATGAACATTTTGACACCATTTAAAACATTTCTATATACCTTCTTTCTCATCTTGGAAAAAGAAATACATAATCAGGATTACCAAGTAAAACAACAGAACCCTAGGTCTCATTCGCCAACGTGGTCGCATGTCTGACCTATGAAAATCAAATCCTTTACATATTCAGGTTCATCTTCCTCTCTTTGACAGGTAAAGTGATGTTTTAAATATGCTAAATTACTTAACATAATCATAACTGTCTAAAAGTGGTTCTACAATAAGTAGGTACTCACAGTCAGCAACAGAAATGCGCAATCACTGACTCATTACTGTCAGAATCCACTCTACTAATATAGTATTGCTCCTACAAAAGGCAGAGTAAGACTTAAATTGCTTTATTTCTTATTCCTAGATACTATATCCTAGATCTATACTAGATCCTAAATACCATAACTGAATTTCAAAAAGGTGAAAATAAAAAAATGAAACCAAAGATAAGGCCCATAACAAGCGCTTCACACTATTTTACGTAAATGGGCACAAACCCACTAGTGAACTAATTATCACTTCAGAATTAACTTCAAATGATTTAACTTCACTACAGCCACTACACTCATCTGTAAATCACTATTTTTCCTCCAACATGAGATCCCTAAAGGATTAAAATGCTACCAGGCCAGAGGTGTTCTCTGTACACAGCCTGAAGTCAGAATAATCTCCCTTATGTAGGGGAAGAGGTGAATGAGGAAGAAATTTCTTTTTTAAAAAAAAAAAGAGGGATACTCAGGACTTAAAGTCAAACACATGGAATAATTCCCATTGACTTCATTTTATTCTGGATCTATTCTCTGTCTTGTTGAGTTCCTTAACTGCAGCACAAACATCAAAGTCACTTCTCCAGTTTCACAAAAATGATCTGGGTAGATCACGTTAGTATTACAGAATCACAGAATGGCTCACACTGGAAGGGACATTAAATCCCATCCAATTCCAACTCCCTGCTGTGGGCAGGGCTGCCGCAGACCACCTCTCAGATTGCCCAGGGCTCCACCCAACCTGGCCTTGAACATCTTCAGGGATGAGGTACCCACAGCTTCTCTGGGCAGCCTGTGCCAGCGCCTCACCACTCCAAGTAAAAAATTTCCTTCTAAAATCTAACCTAAATCATCCCTCTTTTAGTTTAAAGCCATTCCCCCTTGTCCTATCACTATCATCAGACCGCATACAATTTGGTCTCTTTCGTGTCTACAAGCTTCCTTCAAGTACTAGAAGGCTACAGTGAGGTCGCCTCAGAGCCTTCTCTTCTCCAGGATGAAGAACTCCAGCTCCCTCAGTCTTTCTTCATTGGAGAGGTGCTCCAGCCCTCTGATCATCCTTACAGCCCTCCTCTGGACCCTCTCCAACAGCTCCACATCTTTCTTGTGATGGAGGCCTGCACATGGACAGAGTAGTCCATCAGGGGGCCTCACGAGGGCAGAGTATAGGTGGACAATCACCTCCCTTACCCTGCTGACCACTCCTCTTCTGATGCAGCCCAGGATGCCGTTCGCAAGAGCACACTGATGCCTCATGTCAAGCTTTTTGTCCACCAGCACCCCCAATTCCTTCCCTGCAGGGCTGCTTGCAACGAGTTTTTCTTCCAATCTGTATGCATATTTGCGATTGCCTCAACCCGAAGAGCAACACCCTCCACTTGGCCTTGCTGAACCTCATTAGATTCTCATGGACCCATTTCTCAAGCCTGTCCAGGTCAGTTTGGATGGCATCCCTTCCTTCTATTGTATCAACTGCATCACTCAGCTTAGTATCATCAGCAAACTTGCTGAGGGTGCACTCAGCCGCACTATCCATGTAATTGATAAAGATGGTACAGGTTGGTCATTATAATAAAATGTTAGTCTTGAGGCTCAAACAGAGATAGTTACTTATGAAATGAAACACTACGTTATTTAATGTCTACTTTTCAGTTTTTATAACAATGGACCCATACTGACTGTGCTCATTGTTTTGTTTACTATTCTGAGCAGTGGTGGAACTCCAAACCAAAGAAAACATGTTGGGTTCCCCCTGGAAGTACGGGTCCTGTAATTACAACTAAGCAAATAATTCATAATTGTATGATACTATTTCTTTGGTCTAGAAGAGGTTAACTTTTCTCAGCAGTATTCCAGTAGAAAGCATCAAGAACTCATTTTGGAAAGATTCTCACTGGTATCTCCCTGAGTTCAGCTAACCACAACACCCTGACAGTTAATTTATAAGACAAAATGCAGAAAGTATATATGGGAAAGTGATAAATATTCAGTTACTGTATGAATACACAAATGTGTAATTAATTTTAGTAATGTTTTAGATACATAAGCAATCTTGTTTGAGAAAAACCCTTATCGAATTCCTAAGTCAATGCATAAGTCTAGTGCTGTACTATTTATCAAAAGGAATCAAGGAAAATTCTATCTGGCAGTTGCCCATAGTTCTTCATACATGTTTCAAGCCTGCAATCTTGACTCTTCCCTCACTATCTCTTTTCCAAGTAAAATCACCTTTAGGTCTTTAAAACATCTCTCTTTTGACAGTTTCTTTGCTTTGGATCAATGCTTTTGCTGTTAGTATAACCTTAACTTCAACTTTCAGAAATTTGCATGAGTACTGCAGCTGCAGGATCATTACAGAACTACTTACCATCACTGAAGGTAATGAGTGTACTTCTATGTACTTTTAGTATCTCTTGAAAAAGCTATTGCTGAATGGACAGAAGCATTAACTTAAGAAATCAACAACACATTCTCTCCCCACTTCAAAATAAATACGTTTTTTATGTTGCCTACTAAGCTTGAAAACCTGAAAGCTAAGTGCTTTCTCTTGGACATGGTGAGTGTCTGAAATAACTACTTTAACAGCCTCAGAGCATCATTAAACCTTTAACATGTTTTGGAAGCATTTGAACTTCATGCTCCTCTACTTAAAAAGTTACTTAGAATTGGTAAATCAAACACTAAGTAAAACAACGTCTTGTAATTTACTTGTGCTTACTATTAAGTACTTTAATTAAGAGTTTTGGAAATAAGTTAGCAAACTAATTAATTTACAACAGCAATAAAATAGAAAGAAACCCATTAAATATCATAAGTCAATACATTACTTAGGAAATTAGCTCTATTTTTATTACTAGAAATTACCATCAACATTCAAATGCCACTGTACCACTTACTTTACTTGTAGAAGGAACAAATTTGTAACTTATATTAAATAGGTATATTTCTTCCCTGATGTTTTATTTTTTGCTATGGATTACTGCACTTATTTAAATAGTAAGTTGTAAGAAAGAGAATTAGACAATCACTAGTTTAGGTTTTAGACAATGACAAGCACAATCTGCATTTAAGACAATAATTGAAAGTCAACTGGATGTAGGACTATGGGCAATGCTATCTGTTAACTGGCCTAATCCCCAACCTGTATAATTTCAAGCAGCATTTTTATTGATAATAGGAGCTTCCTAATCAGACTCTAATCTCATACCTCAGGAAAGCTTTATGTACAAAAGAAAGATGCTAAAAAGTCCAAGAGCTTGATTGAGTGCATGAGAATAACGGTGGTGACGATGTACAGCAATGGCAAGAGATGCACCAAACAAAGTTACTGCTCATCCTGAGCATTAAACCAACAACAAAATACAATCTCTCAATTTGCATGGGTTTTCATTTTTCCTATCAGTCTAACCTGATCAAGACCAATTATAGATAGGAATTGGATAACGTGAAGATATTCAAGTAAGAAATCACTATGATTTTCTCATCTGTTGATTGAAAAGGAAAGGGAAGCACAGAGAATTATACAGAAATCTATTTCTAATCAATACTTTTTAGCTAGATGGGATTTCAATCTTGAATTTTTAACTTGAGAATTATAGAAAGCTTCAGGATCAGCACCAGAATTTTTATTTGTTAATTTTCATTCCAAATATACATCTATTTTTTTCACTTCAGATGCAAAAATGCTATTTTTTCCTTGATGAAAGAATTCACAAAATCAAATTCTCCATGTTCTAAAGCAAACTCCAACCCCAAACCTCCACCTTATTCATGCCCCTATTAGCATCTAATTTAGATTCAAATCCATATTCAGCCACAGAAACAGCAGCCTAATTTCCTAAAAAAAATACCCCTTAATTTGTTTTTGAATTGTGTACAAGGTCTTTAAAAGGCTTAGCAGAGTCAGGCTGAAGGGTTATTACTGTTTCTCAGATGTTTCTTTCCCAAATTCATGTGTGTTTTAGACTCTTCAGAGGTATTGAGGTATCCTATTGCCTAAACTGCCTAGAGGCCTCAAACAGCTAAAGAAAGATTAGATGTAGAAGAATCTTTTCATGTAGCTTTCCCTATTTCCCAAGCCTCAGGTGCCACCTTGCTTGCCTAGTACTACTACTTTTCTAATAAGCGTGCACAGTACCACGTATTTATTTGCATGCATAACAGTTTCAGCTTAACAGTTTCAGCTAACGGAAAAAATAATGTGGGTTTATTCCCTAGTGGTATTATTTATATACCTTGTACTGTAAACAGAGTAGGATAGCCAACTGCTAAAAATCTGTAGATAAAAAAGGACATTTGGTCCTTCTGTGCTCACAATATACTTTAACAGCCTCAGCAACTGAATTCTGCCATCTTCAGAACTGCTGCTTCTCCTACAGAGAAAGATTTGGAGGGCATTGCTAGACAAAAAAACTGAATATGAGCTGTGAAAATGGTCTTGCAGCCCAGAGAGTCAATTATATCCTGAGCTGCATCAGAAGAAGTGTATCTAAATGATCTAAGGCAGCAATGCTCTCCCTCTGCGCTTTTGAGAATCCACCTGGAGCACTGAGTTCAGCTCTGAGGGCTGTAGCATCTCTCCTGCTAAAACAGGCTGAGAGAGTTGGATGTATTTACTCTAGAGGTGGTTCCAAGCAGACCTTATGTATGCCCTCTAGTACTTAAAGCAGATCCACAGGAAAGATGGCGAGCGTAGTAACAGGATAAGGGGTAATGGTTTCAAACTAAAACAAAGTAGGTTTAGGTATTTGGAAAAAATTGTTCACTGTGAGCTGATGAGGCACTGTACCAGGTTCCCCAGAGAAGCTGGAAACGCCCTATCCCTGGAAGTGTTCTAGTACAGATTGGAAGGGGCTTTGAGCAACCTGATACAGTGGAAGGTGTCTCAGCCCTTGGCAGGGATTTGGAACTAGATGATATTTCCAACCCAAACCATAGTCTTTATTTCAGCTAGGACAAGGTTGTTTTTCTTCATAGTGCCTGGTATAATGCTATGTTTTGGTTTTAGTAGAAAAATGTTGATAGCACACTGATGTTTCAAGTTGCGGCCGAGTAGTATTGTACAGAGTCAAGGCCATCCTGGTTTCTCAGCTCCCACTAGTGAGGGGCTGAGGGTGGGTGGCAGGGCAAGGAACTCAGAGGGTTCTGATATATTATATATATGTATATGACACATATGTATCATAGATATACCATATATATATATTTATATTTTTGCCATAACAATCTTTTCCTTTTCACTGTCTTAGTAAATAGTCTCATCTCAACCCATGAGTCCTACTCCCCCACTGGGAAGGCGGGGAACAAGTGAATGACTGTGTGGTGATTAGCCACCTGCTGGTTTAAACTACAACACCAGCACATGGCAGGGATTTAAACTAATGATCTTTCCAAACCAAACTATTTTGTGATTCTATGATTGTGTGTCCTGTATTGGTGTGAGCTTCTAACAAAAGTCTCACTAAAACATTAATCTTTCACTCAGCAAACAGTGCCTGTCCTTCACCTAACCATCACTGATGGCTCTCCTTCAGGCATTCCCACGCAAAAAATCTATGTACTTTCACAGCAGGCAAACATCTCCCATAGCTTATTGCAACACATTCCCAAACACTATGGATTTCAATGATTTCTGTCCTATTTACTTTGTTTTGCAGAGTCAAAACACTTCATTTTCATCCTCACAGAGATATCAAGATGTGTTTCATATATAAGTAGAAAAGTAGGTGCATTCTATCTGAATATGCCTTGCACTTCCAGCACAAAGTCAAGCCATTCAATGTTGGAGCCTAGAGATCATCTTTTTGTACGGACAGTGCAATAAACCTCTTAATACAACTTGCCTTTATAAAGAGCAATGTAAATAACCAAAACCGTGTATACTCTCCAACAAGCCTCCCTGTTCTAGAAGGCTGAAAAGGAGGACGTGTAGCTCTGCAGTATTCCCAGTAAATAAAAATGACAAAAGGTAATGTGTTAAGTGCTAGAAGTAATAACATTCTTCAATGACACACCACCTAAAGATTTCAGTATGATTCACAAGCTCCATAAAGATGGCAGAACTAAAATGCAGGTGCTTTTGACACAAAGCACTAAATTTACATACTTAAATTGATAACTAAGCTTGTATTTAAAAAGGTAACTCCCATCAATGTTATCCATTACTAAAATTTCATGCCCTGTATTGAGCTATTTTAGGGGTAACTCTGCAGTAACTGCTTTGGAACATCTCCAATGAAACGTACACTTTATAAAACCAAGTTCATGATACTTGTTTAAGAAAAAAACGACTCAAATTATTACCAGGAACATCCATAAGATGGCTTGAAAGATATCTTTCTAGGCACCACTCATCTGTTCTATCTTCTGCTGCAGAAAGTGAAGTGGTCAGGATATGCATCTGGCAAACCAGGAAAAGAACTAATCTATGTTTTCCAAAATGGAATTTCTCTAGAATTTCATTCCTGAACAGGAAAAAAATATCTTGGTTCTTTGAAGAGGTTAAAAACTTCTAATACAACATTAGCAAAATTATTCCCTGGAAGGTATCCTACTTTTTGTTTAAATGACTGATCTGACAAGAAACTTAAATTTCATGAAGGTTCTTTTACAGCCAGAAATTATCTTCATCTCCAAAAAGACACCAAAACATTGTAAGACAGAAACAATAAGGTGCATTACCTGTAGTGCAGTTCTTCATTGCAAAGGAATCCACAGCTGCTATGCTCTTGTTCCCATTAGCAACGTACTCCAGTGAGATCCGAAATGGTTTCTCTATATGTCCAACTCTTCTTTGAAGCAGCACCCATCTGCTCTCATCATACAGCGAGAGGAAACAACAAAGGAGAAGAGTGATAAGAAAGGCCACTTTACAAAGGTCAAAGCCTCCAGAGAAGCAGCTCCACACGTAGCACTCATACTATAGCCCCACCACCATCCTCTCACAGTGCTTCTCAGTCAGGGACTTCCCTCCCAGGGATTTCACAAAACCAAGTTTCTAAGCACCAAGATTTCCAAAAAGCTAAATGTGGGAACCCCAGCTAAACAGTGGCTCTTCTGTCACACTTTGCTCCTGGACTTCTTGCAAACGTCAGCCTGCTGTTTCAAGGAAGCTTAATTTTCTTTGCAAAGCAAGCTGTGAAGTCTGTAGCACACATGCATACCCTCTCTAAGTATCATTCCCCCTGCTCCTCGCTTGCAAAGGTTGTTACAGTCAGACTCAGGCAATGAGTCAGTCTCAAAGGCTTGCACCACACTGTTCAGATAACATACACGAAGCACGACAACTTAGAACACACCATTTCTCCTAGCTTAATTTACTCCCCAAGATGTGAGAGGACAAAATATGCTTGCTTTCTTTAATGCCCATTTTCTACTGTCTAATCAGCTGGTTCTGCAGCTCCATCTGAGACATCTTGCCAGCTAGCACAAGAACTGCACCTAGATGCTCAGTTACCAGTTCATACACATCACCCCTGATTTAACATCTGACTACTCTTGTTTCCAGCAAGACATGTCTAAATACAGGTAGTAAAAATATACATATCTGTATTTTCCTGAATGTGCTGTAACGCATATCTGCCTGTCAGTCTCATTTCAGTGCCTGGTAATGCTATAGAAAAAATTATTCTAGGAGTTACTGAAAAACACCTGAAAGGTATTGCAGTCAAAGGTCACAGCCAGCATGGATTCATGAAGGGGAAGTCCTGTTTAACCAACTTTATCTACCTTTATGACAGGATTCCCCACCTAGCTGACCAAGGGAAGACAGAAGATGTAACTGTTTGTGATTTTAGAAAAGCTTTGATGCAACAGTGAACAACTGGCTGAGGGGATGTGCTCCTAGAGTTATATTAAATCGGACTACATCACACTGGTGACCAGCCACTAGTGAGGTTACCCCACAGCTCCTTTTTAGGGCCAGTTCTCTTCTGTGTTTTTATAAATTATCTAGACATAGGCCTCTAATGTGTACTGTAAGGTCCCAGAGAATAGAATCATAGAATCGATAAGGTTGGAAAAGACCCACAGGATCATGCAGTCCAACCATCCGCCCATCACCAATGGTTCTCGCTAAACCATGTCCCTCAACACAACATCCAAATGCTCTTTGAACACCACCAGGGTCGGTAACTCCACCACCTCTCTGGGCAGCCCATTCCAGTGCCTGACCACCCTTTCAGAGAAGTAGTATTTTCTCAAGTCCAGCCTAAATCTTCCCTGGTGCAGCTTGAAGCCAGTACTAAGTAAACTTACAGATGATACATGAACTGGGAGGAGCTGCTGACTCCCTCACTGGTGGGGAGGCCTTGCAGAGAGATCCAGACACATTAAAGAGCCGCGCAGTTGCCAAATGCACAAGTTTAAAAAGAGCAGTGCCAGATTCAGTACTTAGATGGGGTGACCCTGGATATACATACAGACTGGGGGATGAGAGCAGCTGAAGAGCTGCCTTGAGGAAATGAATCTGGGAGTGAGGGAAAGGCTCTGCCCCAGGGGGCGGTGGGCACAGCCCCAGTGCCAGAGCTCAGGGAGCGTTGTGGCAGCACTATCAGCCACAGAGTTTGGGTGGTGCTGTGTGGAGCCAGGACTTGGGCTCAATCCTTGCGTCCCTTCCAACTTGACATATTTGACAATTTTTAGGAATAAAATAACAATGGTAATGCTCTCTGGCCCATTTAACTTTTTTTTTTCCCCCCTGAACTGTGCGCAGGCTGCCAGTAAAAACACTTAATGACACCATTTGTGAAGGGATGCCTTCCAACAGGAAGCTCCAGCAGCTACAGAATAACCATCATCCATTTCACGCTGGTTTGTCTGCTGCCTGGTCACCCACCATAAACACAGAGATGAGAAATTCTCTGCGAATCCATTCAAGTCATTATTAATCCACTTCTTCATTTTTCTTTTGTTACATGAAAAAAAAGCAGCACCAAGAAAAAAAAAAATCTCTTTTTAGCATACTGTAACTGGAGATAAACAAGACAACAGGTAATTATAAAGCCTACTACAAAACACCTTTTATTGCTACAACTGCAAATTTTAAGATGTGAAGAAAACTTACTGTGTCGCCTTAAGTTGATTTTAAGGACTCAATATTGAGCATTTTTGTTAACATAATTGGTCAGAGCAAATTTTTTGTTGCTCTTTCACACTACTAATGTTTCCTTATCAAGCAACTCCTTTCATCCTACTACATAATGGGTTATGTATGTTCATGTGTGTGTCTCCCCATCTTTCCCTCATGGCACCATTTGCACCAACTATTTGTGCCTGCTACAAGTGAGGATCGATACAAAATCTCTAACCCTATACCACTAATAGCTAGGAGACTTTTCTTTGTCCCAGCAGTAGTAGACACATTCTTCTTCTCCACAGAAACATAGCAGTGTCACTACACCCCGTTCAATATGACAAAATTCCCATCAGGCAAGGAAGCTGCCAACAGGTACATTAAGGACCTAAAAAAAAGTCCTAAGCAAGGGTTGCAAGAAAGCCCTGACAATAGCTAACTGTTCAACACTCATCTGAGAAAGTTTGATTCTTTTCCCTGTGGTTTACTATGTTTCTTTCTCCACTCCCCTCCAATTCCAACAAGAAGACTGCTAAGTTCCATGAATCTTCTATCTTCCACATTTTTCTGACTTCTATGCTTGAAGTTCCAGCTTTAGAAGGCGATGCTTAGCATCCTCTCCTTTCCAATCCCCCTCATCCAAATAGCTAACTCCATTTTTACTGAAGTTAAATAAAATCAAGCACTGAAAGTGGTTTAAATGCCTAGCTTCTCTATGCATGCGTTATTTCTTTTGATGTCATCCCAAGTTAGGAATATTACAAGGATTAAGGATATGAATTTCCCTAAAAATAAGACAGAAAACAGCCATAGGTCTGATTTTTGTTATGAACTACAGAAACATCTATACGTCACAAAAATTGTTCTCCTCACTTTCAGAAGACTGATGGATTTTAATTCCAAGTACGCAGTGGCTCTCAACAATGATTTCCATTTCTGTGCTACTGCTAACCCTCTGGATAAATGTGCCAGGAGTTTTAGGAATTGCTTTTCTGAGTTACTGGTGCAATAACTTTAGTTTGAAATTCTCAGGCTTCTCATAGTTTACCACGGAAGCTTTATTAACTCCCAGAGCTGTTGCCAAGCAGGTATTTTATTTCACTGCAACGCAAGACTAGAGGAGGCAGATTCACTCAAGTCCAGATTCATAAAAAAATATATTCAAACCAATTTCTACAATAGACTGCCTGAGATTCAAAGATTCACGTGAAATGAATTCCCAAGTATTAGACCGTTTCTTCATTCAGATCATTTATTTTTGTGTCCACATGATACTAACTGGTAGATTTATTAGGGACACTGAAATAGCTACTGGATCAGTACAGAGACCCATGGTCAAACGAAGATAAGAATCAATTCTGCCGTCATTCCATGGCAGAATAGAGACTGATCTCCACATCTTTCCATACAACACTCCGAATGTAACAGAAACACAGCCACTTTAAGATCTTTTAATACAGGCTTTCTGGCAGCAGCAAGATCTATGTAGGTCACTCTGAAAGCAACATCTATGTATTTCCATGGAAAGTACAACAGATAGAAAGAGCACAATAATGCTATTTGATAAAGAAGATTCTCAGCTACAAACCAGTTTTTCAACATAACCATTAGCTATGTCTTTTTGCCACATGGACTTTCCATCACAAGAAAAACATGAGCTGACCAAAGTCAATGTTTTTATGTTATGGAAGGGTATCAACTTAAGAGAGGCAGACAGTGATATCTAATGAAAGGACAACAGGCGATGTACACAGATTGGAATACAAGAGATCCCATTTAAATACAGGAAAAATACTGCTTAATATAGGGGTAATTTAACAATTGAAGAAGATGCTCAAAAATGTTACAGTCTCTGTCCTTGGACCTATTCAAAACCTGACTGGATATGGCTCTGGGTAACCTCTTCTTGCTGACCCTGCATTGAACAGCAAAGTTGGACAAGTCGATTCCAGAGGTACCTTCCAACCTTAATCATCCTGTGACTCTATGAAACCTCACTCCCAAAATAAAGTTATAGCAGATAACAGATTGTTCCTGTTAGCCTCTGTTTAACCTCCAAGCAGTGTACAGAATGATCAATCAGACTGGTAAGCTGACACTGCAAGGACAAATGCATCAGTTATAGTGCATATAGCTATAATCTCCACATAGCCTTCAACAGCAAAGCCTGTTTTTACCACAGCATCAGCCATAACAGCCATGATGATATCTTTACCACAAGCAATAGATAAGACTACAGTTTAACATCTTAATGTAATGTTTTAGGCTGGCAAAGCAACACACTATAATGCATTGATTAGACATTTCTCAGTCTTGTTTCAGCAGGTCAGAGCCACCCAACAAAACTTTTACTGAAGTTACGGTAAGAAAGAAGTTGGCTCAGATATCTAAAATCTGGAATAAGCATAGATTTAGGCAAACTTATAGCACCTTTGTCCTCAGTAACAGAATAGCTCAATAGTGGAACCATGTATTTTTAGACTTCAGACAAGCTCAGACATATATTAACTAGAGAGTATTTGTTGCTTAAAGGAAGTCTGGTCTATGCTCAGTGTTTTCTCTTATAAGGCTGTATCATTGCTCCCCAAACTACAAAATGCTGCTGACAGAAACCGACCACAGTACAAGATCTGAATTTCCAAGTATCCATCTGTAGACTCACTCACACTCTGGAAAGTGAAGGTATGCTAGAAACACAGAACTTCCACAGCCCTGAAAGAGTTAGGTGATGAAACAAACCATACTGGTTCTGAACAAGGTGAACTGTTTCCTCACTGACCTCACCTTCTTCTTAGTGTTATCTCTGACCTTCTGTTCATAATTCTGTTTGTTGGTTATGCTCCCCCACCTCTATTTCACATGTAGTTACCCAGTTTTAGAAGCATAAGTCAGTTTTCATGGAAACTTAACTTCTGAGAGTTATTTATCATCTACACACTGTTTTGGTTGTCATGTAGCATGAAGTTTCAGGAGTAACATATTACTGATTAATTTGAATCAATATTCTAATGCATTAGATGCCATGATGCACACTGCTCTGGGTAATAAAAGCAGTGACTAATTGCCAGTGCATTCCAGGATGTTCTCTTAGAAGCAGTAAGTTCATAAAAAGATGGGCTTGAATTCTTAGGCAGAATCTCAAGCCAAAACATCATGTCCCGCATTTGTCTGTCTTCATGGATAAATGATTTTGATAGCGTTTGAATCCAATCAACATACTCATACATGTTGGGTGCCACTTTCATCGTGCTAAAGAGATGTTTCAAAGTGCTAAATTTCAGCAAACTTTAGGACTTGGGTCTTCACATCCCAAATATAGCACGCATCTTAGTGAGTATTCCCCAGACTTCCACCTATATAGGGAAGATGCAATTAATTTCCATGCTGACAGCCAGCCTGGCACCTGCCTTACCATCTATGCCTTCACGTACATGCACTGTGGGTTTGCACTGGTCCCTAGCACAGGTTGTTTCATTTATGAACATAATCCCAGTCTTGCTCCGATAAAGCCACTGTTTTCTTCCATTCAGGGGCCAATTTGAAAGCAAAAGTCTTAATCGTATGAGAAGATGCAAACAACTAGCCAAAAAAAGAAATGAAAAAACAACTCTACAAAGATCCAATTCTAAATCTCATTACCCTACATACATTAAATGTGGGCTAAATGTACTAAAAATGTAATTTGGGAAATAAAGAGCTGAATAGCCACTCCCCAGTCACAATGTGGCTTGTACACTTCCAAGAACAACTATCATGAGGCAGAGACAAGACGACCACTTCTAGCCTACGTATACTTCAGAAAAAAGCTCTCTAAATTCAAGTTGTAATGTACTCTCCCATCTTCTTTTCACTGAACACCCTATACCCCACCTCCCCCCAAAAAAAAAAAAAGAATTTAACAGATTTCCTGTACCTAAATTGAGTTACAGTATGATTTCCCCAAATCTATGCTCTCTGCTGTCAGAAACACTTATTGTGGCATGCCTGAGAGGCAAACGGAATCTAAGCAAGGACTTACTCTACCCTTGGTAAAGTGTTCAACAAACTTTGCGAAATCACAAATTTAATACCAATTACAAGGTCGGCATCAGACTATTTCACATCAAAATCCACACGTGGCATAATAAAGGAAATAAGATATTGAAAGCTGCCTTTTGAGAATGAAACCTTGTTAAGGACAGGATTAAAGGCAAATATATATATATACACATATATATATATTCATAGGAATCCAAAAGAGAATTTTCCCCCTTTACCAAATGAATTGGTGAAAGAATATAACTTTCTCCATCCTTCATGCTATTGCATAATTATACATGAGTTTAGAGCAGGCTCTAATCTTGCCTTCGTGCTGCTCCAGACTTACTTGCCCCATAGGAATTAATGGGTACTGCACAAACAAAGAACCAGACTAGATTTTTTAGGCTACAGCAAACAGGGAAATTTTTTTTCTGAAGATGCCATTACAGTTCCAAGAGACAGAAGGAGAAAAAAAAACATGTTTTTTTTTTGTTGTTGTTGTTTAGTTCAAACAATACAGTGCACTGCTCTGTAATTGCTTTTAATTATCAATTTTAAATCAATTTCAGTTTACTGATCTTAAAATTACTTACAGACATCAGAACCTGAATTTGATGGATGATGATATACTTAATCTTGAAAAGGATCTATTTCCTAATATGACAACAAATAAAGTCAGTGTATATTAATACAAGACATAATTTTTAGCATTAAAGAAGAAAGCTCTTGATGTGCAATGCAGAAAGTCCACAATGCAAAGTCATCTTATCACTGGGCACTCTGCTTCACAGTTCAAGAAAAATAGTATGCATATGAGAAAAGAACAATAGCTCAGCACGTTTTTCTGATGCACAATGGCTCTTCAGTGTCATCTCCTTTTGTAGTCTTCTCCCTGTCTGCCCATGAGCTTGATTACGTTTCTTTTAATGAAGCTACCACTGCCAAAAAATGAGATTTCACTCTATGAAACCAAATTGCAATAACTGCTTGCAGTATACAAGCCAAGGTAACCCCAGCAAGACTTAGCTTTCATATAACCTATTACACCTTTAAATTCTTATACAGATCCCACAGCATCTTTGCAAAGAAATCAAACACCTCATTTTACAGGTGGATGAAAAGAAGGCACAGAAAGGTTATATGACTCATTCAGTCACTCAGTAAATAGATGGCAGAATGAGGATCAGAGATAAAAATTTATGACACTTATTCCTATGTCCCAATCCATTGCATCATGCTGCTTCTAGTGAGAGTAATTAAATTCCATGCTTCAGAGAGTAATTTAATTGTCTTTGAAGTTCACAGGGAAAGTCCATTTCAACCCAATGTACATCACTGAAAATTTTTTTTTTAGGTGTACCAAAGAGTAGTTCCTTTTTTTTTTTTTTTTTAATAGTAAAAGAGAAACATTATTGATGTTAATTACAGTCAAATGTGGCCACTGCTTCAGGAAGACAGGAGGTCTCTTCAAAGAGAAGAGTACAGTATTAAGGTATTCTGAAATAACTGAGTTCTCCATAGCTGCTTGTAGGAGACCAGTTAAATTGGAATCCTTACCTCTATGCTCAGCAATGACTTTTCATAACACAACTAAAGGAAAGTACAGCTATTGTGCCTGTTCAACATCTGCACACTGGAATTAGCACTTGGAAAATGTTAGGTTCAAAGGCTGAAAGAGTGGATGAAAGCAAAGTTTCTACTTGAGAGAACAGTGCTCAACTCTGTATCCTTTAGGGATACGCTGCAGTTATCTAGCAGCTTTAATAACCTGGACTTCAAACTTAAGTATCAATACACCCAAAGAAAGATTAAGAAAAAACTCTTGGATCATAAAATTCAGAAAGGTTTATTGAACATCTACTCCAGGCATTCCCACCCACAGCAAGACAGTCCCCAGCTTCCTCTAAGAGGCTCCTAAAAGCTATACAAAGCTGTCAGGATCTAAAAATAAAAAATTTAAAAAAGAAAAAAGAACAAAAGAAGGATATCAGAGATTCCCAAAAACAAAGACTGGAAAATAATCCTCAACAAATGCCACCTTTCCCCTAACTACATCATTTAGTGGAAACACAAGGGTGGACATATGATTCAGAGAAGATTCTTTCACCCAGTCTTGTGATTTGCATGGAGGGCACGGTGAGCAATGTATGGGGCAAATAAGTAAATTTAAAAAAGCATGGTACAAGATTAACATTGGTTAAACATCTCAAATCTATGCAACACAGACAGCTTATAGACAGGCAGTGTGAAGGGTAGCATGAGAGGAAACTGCAGGAGTGAAGAAGGAAGGTGGACTTCTGGATAAACAACCTCCTTTTCCAATTTAATTTACTTCCTTCCAACAGACTTTTTTAAAGAAATGACTCATTAGGAAGGATCTGAATCAGAGAAGATGAGGGATGCAACACACAAAAGTCATGTCTATTATTGCATATATAGAAGGTATTATAACAGTTACGTTACTGCGCAGGAGAGGGGTTCCCTGAATTGCATGATTGAAATTTGAATGGGGAAAAACCTTAATAAAAAAAAAAAAAAAAGAGCAAGTAAAACAATTACATTAGCACTGTATTCAAAGAAATGGAATCTGCTTACCAGAGCAAATGGCACATCAGAGGCTGAATAGACTGTACTACTTAACAGCTGAAATTTCAATTTTGAAGTGAGAGAAATGCACAGCTTTCATTCAGCACTGCAGTAATCACTATAGTACTATCATAATTGATAACGTGCTCACTACATTACCAGATTTGGAACATATGTGAGATTAGTACCTGCTGTATAGGTCCAAATTCAAGAAACAGTGGCTAAAGACAAGATGAGCTTTCGCCACACACACTGAGCCCATTCTGTCCCATAGATCTCATCTCCCCTGTTTAGTACTGGAAAATTCCAAGAAACAGAACGCTAAGAGGCTGTGAAGAATGCCCCAAAGGGAAGCCAAGAGTAGCTGTCCACATCTGCCACTGCCTAGAAATACATGTTTAAGTCACTCTCTGGGATATCAGCTTCCCAGAAGTTGGAGCATGGGGGTGTTTTATTTAGCATGGCACACATTTGCCTGTTAGTCTCAACATTTGGCACATACATTTCCTCTTGGCATAAATAGGAAGAGTCTTGACGAGAAACACGCCTAGCAGACAGACTCCACAAGATGTTTTAGCATAACTTACTGGTTTCTCACAGTCAAATAAAAGGTACCTAAACCAAGAAGCTCACTTCCTTGGGCTAATATAGCCACGGAAATTGAAGGTGTTTTTTTTTTAAAACGGCATGAAGGTGATGGCTGTCTTCACTGTTTCACAATAACAAAACCATGTCTTTCTATGGATTCTCAAAATACAGCAAGTCCTTCTAACGCTGTTATTTTTCAAATTCAGTAAGCCTTTTATTCTTTTTTTTTTTTTGCATCAGTATCTACAATAACATTTGCTGGGATACCTTATGCTGGGAAGAGACCATGTGAGACAGTGTCTTAGAAAACTCAGAAACATGACCTCAGCCTCAAAGAACGGGAAAGACTCTTGCAAGCTCGCTCACATTAAGAAAAGTTCTGAAAATGAAACCATTCTCAGACTCCCTCACTAGGAGCGAGAAGGGGGTGAAAGGTCCCCTGTTGTGATATTCCAGGGTGAATTTAGAAACACATTTCTGTGAACTCAGGTATAAAACTGTACACTTGGTAGCTGAGGATATTGTAAGTTAAAAAGATCCAGCCCCATAGAAAAAGGCCAAATTAAGCTAGGTGTCATTTCCAGGTCTGCCTTAAGCCCTATTTTGCACATAATAATTCTGAACAAGGAGGAGTTTTGCTATACAAAGGTGCAACAACCTTTGAGAGCTTCAGACAGCAAAGGCTGTAGATATGCAAAGCAGCCATCCAGCTGACATACTGTCAGCTCACCTACAGGTAAAATGAACTGGGAAGAAACACCAGTACTAAGCTTACTTGACATTAATCATCTGTTTCACACCTCATCAAGAGGATTTCTCCATGCACTACCTCCTAGGATTGTTTCCTTGCTATTCCTCCTCTCCTGAACAGAACAGTCATCTGAAAGCTGCAGGCTGACCTGGAAGACATGATAAATTTTTCAGCCCTTTTGTTCTACCCTTTCCTCCCACATGTACTCTCTGAGTAGTTGCTTCAGAGTAAGATTTTGCCTCTTTCACCAAAATTCAGATTTATTGATTCTCAACGTCTCTCAATGACCTCTAATTTTCCTTAACAAACATAACCACAAAGCTCTCAGACTCTGTATCTGACATGAACAATCAATACTGTTGAATAAAAACTAGCCTTTAGATCGCAGTGGCTCTCACCTCTACCCAGCTCAACAGTTTTATGCATTTTCAAGTCGTTCCTGGGTGAACCAGCTTCTGGGTAATTAAGAGTTCAAATGCTTCTGAACAAACCTTTTTGTATGGGTAAACTGTCTCAGGATATACTAAACTCTGGCCATTAGGCAAAAATACCATCAGAGCATTCAAGCAATTGTATTCAGTCAGTAATTGCATCTAAACCACAGCACTACCCAGTACACCCACGTTACTCCCAGCTTTGCCATTAGCTCACACAAGGATGACTTTCAACCAATTAAGTGCATTCATCTGACACGATGACAAACTCTTCTTTCCTGGACAGCAATTGAAAAATGAGCCAAACACAAAGATAAAGAAAAACAATGGTAAAAGAAAGATATACTGAGAAACTATACTATGGGTATACTTGAAACCTTCTGTTGGTTTCAAGTCTCCAGGCTTCAACAAAACCAGTAACAGCGATTTAGCCCTCTTACTGCAGTAAGGCAAAGAGAAATGGCTGAAGAACAACCATGAGCCTGGGGCCTTAATGAATTCCCATGGACCCCTCCTAATGCTCTGCTCAATTACAGCACAAGTTGCAAAGACTCTTCTCCGTATGCAAAAAAAAAGAAAGAGCTCAGAATGAAAATCAGTACAGAATATAAGAATAATGACCTTTTGGTCTAGTAATATTTTACATTCACTTGTAGTTGAAGTCATTGAGAATAACTGAGAATTAGGATGCCTGATCATGTAGGAAAAAAGAATTTAGTCCAAATAGTTTTACAATCTAAGAGAAGCCCTTTTCCTACCCCTTCCCTTTCCCTTCTACCATTAAAAGCCAAGATTACAACAGTGCACTAAAAGCCATAACAGATTCTCCTCATTAGCAGCATCTAGTAAGTGCCCATGTTTGAGATTCACATATAAGTAAAGGTGCAGAACATGCCACAGATCCATCAACATTTCTGAAAGTGAATGAATAAAGTACTCAGAGAGCAGAGCAGCTGTTTCAATTAGAGCATTTAACAGCCCAAGCCCTGAGCACTTGGTACTCCTGGAAGCTCAAGGAAGGGTAGGGAACAGAGCCATCTTTATGGATTATAATTAAAAGACGAAGACCAATTGCACATTATGCTCAGAGCAAACAGGCAGCAAATGCTTTGGTTGCAGTTGATCATTTTCTGTTTCAGCCTTCCACATTTTTGTTTTTTTGCTTTGCAAATGTGAACAAACTCCTGTGGCACTCCTACCCTGCTGCTTATCTGGTTTTCAATTTTACTTCACTAGAAACAAACAAACAAACATATTGTCTTCTCCTTCTTTTAAAGAGACAAGTTTGAATCCTGAAGCACTTATTGGATGCAAAATGTTCCATGTAAATCATCACTCCCTTGCAACAAAAGAAACATTGAATCTACATATTATGTTTCATGCCTGCTAACACGAACAAGAATTTGCCTTAAAACCTCTGTTAGTCAGACATTTAATTCTCCATCAGCAACCGTTACACAGAAAATAATAGTGTTGGCTCAAAGACATGTACAAGAGATTCCCTCCTCCTTGAAGGAATTTCTGTTCAATCACATAAGTAAAATTGACAAATAAACCAAACTGATCTTTACTAAACTCTGACTAGACATTCAGCTTTATTTCCCTTCCCATAATGATGCACCAACATAGTGCAGTTACTTCTGGACTGAGTCCTATCAGAATTTTAGCAAAGCACTACAGCATGCTGTGCCCAGAGCTTGAAAACGAGATGCTGGGGAACAGCACGTTGCAGTCCTCAACATACTGCTGAATAAAGCTTCATGAGTCCTACCAGTAGGAGAAACATTTCTCAGTTCTCCAGTAACAGGAGGAGAAACAGCTTCCAGACACATTGCTAAATTATAGGAATAGCATGTGTAATGTATGCATAATAACAGGCTGGAGCATGTGACATATGAGACCAAGTTGCTAGAGGTAGGATTGCTTAACCTGGAGAAGTACTCTGCTTGAAGCAGGCGTGTTGGACTAGGTAGTTTCCTGATATGCCATTCTACCTCAATCATTCTGCACACATAGAAGGTACTCTGTTGGCTAGAGATCTGTCTTCACTGCTGTTTTCTTTAACAAAGCATGCTGACTTACTGACACTATTGGATCAGTGACACTTTAGGCTCAGTAGTAGCCAGTGTCAATTCTTCTTTCAGCTGTATGCTCAGATCTTCAGTGGTATGAACCTCATTTGCAGTGTAACAGGCTACACAAATAACAAAATGCATATTATTAATGACGTACTGAAGTAAGCTTCGCTGCTCTTGATATAGGCCTTGAAAATGAAAAGAGCCAGAAAAGCATCACATTATTCCTGAAACTTCAATTGAATATTTTGAACCTTGCTCCCCTTTAAATTTATTTCAGAGTGAAAGAACCATTTTGTTAAGCATGCAAAATTAAGTATCAAGCAGCCTTTCCCTTCAGACCCTTTTATACATCTGGTCTGTGTCTGTTTATCTTGTACTTTGTTTCCCAGTCACTATTCTCTGAGAACAGAAAAGAAAGAAGGGGAGGAGAACAGTTTATTTTTTCTTGTTATTTTGTGTTAGCAAAGGGCAACATTCAAAAATTTATACATGTGTGTGAACAGGGCACTACAAGGCAGATCATATTTAGGCCAGAAAGTTCATCTGTTGAAGAGCTGAGGCAAGCAAGAAGACAGGGAGAAGACTGTGGGTGAGCTGGAGATCTACAGCAGGAATCAGAGCCTGCAAGAACATGTGACTTACAGCAAAATACACACAAGAACCCTAGCTGTGTCAGACACGATGCACCAGAGGTAGCTAAGACTACAATATTCACATTGTGTTTCTGACGTGTGGTTAAAGCATGGTGAGAAAATGGGTGTTCTTTGAACACTTCTTGGTGAAAAAATAGCCTAGCACAAGACAAACAAAAGCAGTGTATTTAAATAGCTCAAGCCCAGCATGGAC